>JALJCO010006386.1:0-64926 GCA_023101725.1 Atherinomorus stipes | reverse complement strand
ATGTGTTGAACCACAAAGTTCGGACCACACGCAGATGTTATGGGCAAACAGCAGGTACCGGTGAGTTGTAAACATGAGCATTAATGCTTAGCCTGCTAGTCCTTGTTGGAAATGTGTCCAGTGTTTGTTGATCTTAACATTTGACATACATTAGTAGCTAGCAGACACAAGATGATACTAAACATTACAGTTAGGTCGTAACCCTGTTACATTATCAATACAAAGGAAATCCCTGTATAACAACTGCCTACGGATGCTTGTTTAGTTAAAAAAAAAAAGGCAGAGTATCTGGAATTTAGGTCGAGCTAAAGTTGATGCGTGTCCACACATCACTCGCGCCGCATTTCAGGTCAACGCAAGCCGCTCTGAAACCTCCCTGTACAGCCGGTCCGAGAGCGGGCAAGTTAGTTCGACTACGAGCGCGAGTGTCGTGTTCACACAGACCCAGTCGCTCCGTGTTCGGCACCAAAACCCAGTTAAGTCGACCTAAATGGGTCCTGTGTGAAAACGACCTAACACACAACCTCAAGCCGAGCTCATGTAAAATTATTGAAATTATGCCCAAACTCGACTCGTTGGGTCCCGACAGGTTCGGACAAAGATCTTCACTGACCGTGACCACATCCTCATCAGCTCAGTTCCCGGTCTTCCAGACTTTATTTTCTTCATCAAACTTTGAAAAGACTTTTCCACATTTATCAGCCTGTAAAACTGGACATGGTGTATCTCTGTGTTACAGGATCTAATCTAAAGCCCTATTCTGACGGGATTAGTATTACCTAGGGTAATTTGTAATAATTACAGATGTTGTCTGTGATTTTAATCCCGTGCGAATCGGCCCTGTCTGTGATTTGCGATGTTATAATTCCCCCACAAATTCCCTACCATAATTTGCTAAACTCAGACGTCCTCTGATAATAGTAATCCAATGCGAATAGACATCTCTGTGATTTGGGCAGAAGCACGTAATTTGGCGGTACTGGACGTATTTAATTTCCCTTTTGGCGAAGAATGGAGGCTGCAGGTTTGGAGGGGTTTTCTTTTGAATAACTACTGTACGTTTATGATAATTTATAAAGCATTAACTTTGAAGTCGGAGATGTTTCATCAGTCATACGCAGGCTTATATGAAAAATCTGTAAATGACATTTTCCCACGGTGAGAAACTTTTATGTTGGACAATATGCGGACATGGATCAAGTTCTTAATGCATTGGTTACGACTGTCAAGTTATTTCAACACATTTGTCTCTGAATAATCGTACGCTGCTGATGGAAACGCAGCTCATATGAGCAGATGTTACGCAATACACAGCGTCATTTCTCCTAGATTTCTGTGAATTTCAGTCAAATCTCAGACTTCAGTTATCCTGTGCGAATGCGCCACATAAAAAACAGACGTCAGGGGGTAATTTATTTATTACATGTGGTCCCTAGGTAATACTAATCCCGTCAGAATAGGGCTTTAGACTGTAATCTGGAATAATTCTTGCCTGGAGGGTCGTTTGGTGGTCTGTGTGATACTTTTCAAAATCTGATATTAAACATCAAATTAATAGATTTATTTACATATGAATAATAATTGAAGTTTGAGTTAGATTATGATGTAATGAAATAAAAAGTTTTCCTCAGAAAAAATAACCTGACATGAAACTGTCATTCTTCTGAAATTAAGTATGAACTTGAACTCTGAACAATAAGAGGAAGATAAACTGTAAATGTCAGAGAAGCTGTTCAGAAAAGAGGAAGAAAACTCCTTAATATTGAGAAATTGGTAAAAAAAAATAGTGAAGTTCTGCTGACTTGTAAACCAAGACTCAGCATTTATCAGAGAAATTTTCATGTCATCAGCTGTTGCTCCACTTTACTCTTTATTTAGCAAAAATATCGCCACGCATGGCCAAACGTGTAAACATCCTGGAGATATGAGTTCAGGGGACCTGCAGGGTCAGATCTGAAGAGCTGCAACTCTGAACAAATATCAGTAATAATAACTGGGGAAAATGATTTTCTTCACACAGTCACATTCATTGGAGGAAAAGAGCGTGCACATGCTCACGAGGCTGTTTAACAGGATTTAGCCAATTTGTCCAACATGTTGCTGCCTGGAAAGCAAACAAAATGACAACGTTGGCAAAGATTAAGGGTGAAGAAGGCAAAATAATGGCTTCAGTTTTGCTCATATTCTTAACTAAAAAGAAAAAAAAGACTTGGGCAAAGACAAAAACAAAATTGTGAATCCACATTAATGCATTATTTGATAAAATATAATAGTATTTAGATTAAAACAAATGTCCATCTGTAAATGAATGACAACAAGGTGTTCATTTTTACAAGAATTTTCAGCATGTGTGAACCCCACATTCACCTTCCTCTTCCTCCTCCTTTAGCCTACAGCAGGAACAGAAAATTATTTCTTTTTTGAAAATCATCCTTAAAATTCTTAGATTTTTGCCTTTTAGCTATTTTAAAGCTTATTGAACTGTCTTGTACATGAAATATGGTGTTGAAATAAGCTTGATCTGATTTGCTGTGTTTGTGATCATTATCTGTTCCATGGCTGTGTTTATCATCGTTTATTATATTTATTATCTGTATTTCACATCAGTCCCAGAATTATAAATTACTAGTTGGGGCTAAAACATTTACAATATTTTCTGCCCATTTATTTATTTTAGATAACATACCTGTGACGAGTAGAGTTTTCATCAGGGGTCACTAACCCTGGTCCTAGATCTCCACAGTCCTGCAGATTTTAGATCTTTCTCTAATGAATGGGTTATTCAAGTCAGACAAATGGTAAATGGACTGTACTTATATAGCGCTTTTCTACTCATACTGACCACTCAAAGCGCTTTTAAACTACAGGTTGCATTCACCCAGTCACACACACACATTTATTCCCTGATATGCACATTTGGAGGCAAAGGGTTCAGTGTTTTGCCCAAGGACAATTCAGCATATAGTTTGGGAAGCCCAGAATTGATCCCCCAACCATCTGGTTGAAAGATTGGAACATTACATTTTCAAAAAACAGAGCTTTTGTAAAACAAGTGGAGATTATGTATTGGTGCACTACTGCATTGATTTGTGCTAAACTAACTGTCAATATAAACCCAACAGAAATGTGTACTTCATTGCTCAAACTGAGACATGAGGGTGAAAGATGCATACATATTAAAATTTCTCTCTTAAGTAGTTAAAGCTGAGTCGTGGTGGCAAGGTGGAGCATCTCATGCATGGAGCTGGAGAAGGTGTTAAATAGGGAGCCAGCATCTGTTATCAGGCAGTTGGAGGTCAGTTTCATTAGTCAGGTGCGTTTCAGCAGGGAAACATGTAAAGCCTGTGGGACAGTGGTTCTTGAGGACCAGGACACCCTCTATGCAATGATTCTTCACCTTAATCTTGTTGATTTCTCACATCAATACTGTGGCGCCACCCAGTGGACAACGTACAAATAGCGTGTATTCTTGTTTGGAGCTGCATCAAGGCCAGATTAGCCACAGACATTTATCTTAAAATTCTTAAAACACAGTTTTACTTTTTACCTGATGAAACCTGAAATCCCTGGGACAAAAACAGAAAACATCATCGTCTTGTACAATTTTATTTTGTTTCACCGAATATAGATGGATACAATTCATTGCGTGTCAGTCTGAGAGATATTGAGTAAATAAAAGATATTTGCAGTTATATTAGCACCAGTCTGATTGTTCAAAAAAGAATGCTGCACAAGCTTATGAAAATGATGGAGGATTCTTCCTCCTCTCCACAACACGGTGAAGAATCAACAGAGTGTGTTCAGTGGGAGGCTGCATCAGGTTCACTGTAGGACGGAGAGATACAGAAATTCATTCCTGCCAGCAGCATCACCCTGAAGAACAAGACTGACTGACTTATTTTTGTTTCATCATGTTTACACACCTGAATGCTGCAGGGCAGCAAACTGATCAAAAAAGATGCAGCACTGTGTTTTTATTTACTGGGAGATTTTTAAGAATTTTTTAAAATCAGATTTAAGGTGGACACAAAAAGAAAATAAATTTCTTAAATGCTGACTTATTTGATGACATATTCAATCATAGCTATTTAATTAATCCACAAGTTATTAAAGATGTATTCATTAGACATATGGTTATGTGATATTTTCATGATCATTTTCTTCTTTTCTAAGAATGAAATATATAAATACAATGAAACAAAATTCATCTGTTCTAAATGTTTCTAATTCTCTTTGTGTGTTATATTACATAATTCAGAATAATGTTGAAATAAAGCTGTGAAAGGCAGCTGTTTGGCATTTTTCTAAACACGGTAAACAGTCACAACAGAAAACAGTACATCATAAATTGATGTTGCATTAGTTAGATTAGTAAAAGAAATGTGCATAATGATATACATGATAAATCAGAGTAAAATATCTGCCTCATTTGTAGAGCAGTGTTTGAACATTCCTAAACCAGACTCAAGAGAAGAATACCTGATTAATCAAAGCTGGATCAATAAGTTTAAAGGAGTTAACAGTTGCTACATGTGAAGAAGCTGTAGGATAACATCAGTAAATACACCTCATGAAGCGGACTGGGAATTCTAAGCAGGAAGAAATAACCAGTAAATGATTAAAGCTGAACTTCATCTTGGTTGGTATCTCACTCATCATCTGCATCTGTCTTTACTTCCTCTTCATTGGTAACCACATCTTGAAGAGCTCTGAAGGTGGGGGGAACTTTTCAGGGCTACGACGCTAAGCCTCTATTCATTCCAGAGGCGCCCCTACTTCCCATCCTTCAGAGCCTTAGAACATCCGTTACTAAGTTCAGGAGGTTGTAAATCAAGGTCTTACCAGAAGCGGACCTGTGTGTACTTTATCAGTATATAACGGTAACTATTCTCTGCTCGCAGCAGTCTCTATTTAAACGTGGACCAAAAATCATACTCTAAACGGGAAAGATTAAGTATTCTTGTCTCGTCAGTGTGTCGAGAGGCAGCTTTAACCCTTAACTACAGTCCTACAAAGGATGAGTCAGGGGCTTTGCAAGTGAATCAGGTTTTTCCTCAGAAAGCCTGAGATTTTTTATTGAAGCAAGCAAGCAAAATACAATCAAATAGAGCTCAGAATATAAACCTTATTCCCCACCGCTCAATCGATGTATATGATTAAGAAGAAAACCAGTTACAAAGTTCTGTATCTGTTCTTATCTAGAAGCCCACGAAAACGGCCCTCCGTCCTAATCTATCTCTCCTAAATGAGCCTCGTATTTCAGAAGCTCCCGACCAACCCTGATCATTATGTTTTACACCTCTGTTGTAACCCCTCCTTAATGAGGGACCCACAATTCTTAAAAAGGTCATCTTCAAGACAGTTGGATATAATACATATTTAAGTATAGAGGATGTTGCAAAGGTTTTGACTCCCCCAACCCTGCAGCTGACCCTCATGCAGGAAGTGCAGGCGTGTGTAGATCTATTTCTATCGTGAGGAAGTGTAACAGGGCCAGCTGAATTACACAGAGATGTTTCTGACTTAGGCCTGCACGCTTAACATCAAAATAAGAAGAGGTTAAAGTCAAGTTCACACTACACAACAGCTCTCACTTTGAGTTTTTCTTTCCATCCCTTTTGGATCACTTTGCTGGCGACTAGAACAGAAACCATGTAAAAGATCTTCTCCTCTCTCTACTTTAGCCGTGTACTCTGCTTTTTCTTTCATCTTTATCAGGGACTCGACTCGTTCCTTCCAGCCTGGTTTGGCCTCTGATTTCTCTCCTTCAATGAGCAGATCAATGTACTCTGGAGTAGAGAGAGGATTTGGCTTCAGTGCGATCTCCTTCAGTCTGTTCAGACATCTGGTGGATTCATCCATCAATCTGATCACCTCTACCTGTACATCTTCATATTCAGCCCTCAACTTATCCATCAGTTCCTGGTCAGTCATCTTCTTCCCTTTGGCTTTGTCGTACTTTTCTTTCAACTCTTTCACTGTTTGTTTTTCTGTAACCTCTTTATATTTCCATTTATACTTCTGATTAAAATGTACATTCCAGACACATTTACCTGGACACACTCGACAGTTTCCATCTGTCATTGCAGCACATCCATCTTTATCTTTATCGTTTGGTATCTGACAAGGGTAGTGGCAGGTAAAATGACATTGCTGACAGTTGGTGATGTAGTTTCCTGTTCCAGAGATATCCTCTTGGAAGGGTTTTTTGACAGTGACTTCAATCTCAAAGTTCTGATTCCTTCTGATCTCTGCTTCATGATCTCTCAGTATTTGACTCGTCTGATTTATCTCTTCCATCTTGGCTAAACCGAGTCTGACCTGCTCCTGCAAACCTTCAACAGAAACCTCCAGGTTCTTTCTTTCTCTGAGGACTTCCTTTGTCATCATCAAGCTTTTGGTCTCCATCTGATTTAGAACAACAAAAAACTTCTTCATGCTGTTTGTTCCCATTTTCCAGAACATTTCATCAAAGTTTTCATCTTCATCTGAGTCATCCCCGGCCCCGCTACCTGCTGCAGATTTATTGTCTGCAAACAGAGCTGAGTTGTTGAATTTGAAGTGAACTGGACTCCCAGCTTTATCTTTAGGACATGGGACTCCTGACTCATTGATGGCCACCAGAACTGGAGGTTTCTGGCCGTCTGCAAATGTCACCAGAATCCTGATGTTTTCTGCCACATCTTTTCCAAAGATTGAGAGAATTGAATCAAACACGTATTTCTGTGTTGGTGTGAGTCGAGCTAAAGAAGACTGAGCTACAAAACACATAGCATCAATTTCAGAGACACCAGACTGAGCAGAGAAGAGATTACGTATCTGCTTTGTGATCTCTCTGTCTCTGTCTATGCCTCTGGTGTCTCCAAATCCAGGAGTGTCCACAATGGTCAGTGAGTGGTCTATCTGGAAACCCTGCTGGTGGTAGATTTTGTAGACTGTAACTTCAGCAGTCCGGCTGTGAACTTGTGATTGTGACTGATCTTCATTCACTAACACAAACCGATACGAGTCGTCCCATTTAACCCCCAGAATGTAATTGATCATCCCATTGATGAGAGTTGACTTCCCTGCACCAGTGGCTCCAAGAACCATGATGGTGCGGTTGGGTTTGGGGGATTCTTTCCCAAAACTGAAGATCTTGCATCCTTCTATAGTGGTGTGTATTTGATCCAGTGGAACCAGATAAACTTCAAGAGACCCTGCTTGGTTCAGCTTTTGCTTTTTTCTCTTACATCATTAGCAAGCCGTTTGATCTTTGAGATCTCTGATTCAGGATTGGTTAATTTTGGTTCACCTACTTCACTCATTACGATAATGGCAAGAATTTGTACTATAGTGCCACAATAACAGGTCAGTTTTTCCAGTCAGATGAAGTCTTGACGGTCAGAGATGATCTTCTCTTCTGATGGTCACTCTTGACTCTAATGTGACATTTTCTCTGGTGTGAATCTGCAAACAGAACAGAAATGATTCATCTCTATCAGTATAACACTGTTATTATGGCTTGTCATTTATTATAAGTTTCATAGAGTCAATTTATACAATCTGAATCTAAATAAACAAATATTTATAAATATAGATGAATATTTTCTAAGAGATAATTGTTGGGGTATGTTTCTGAGAAAATAAGATAATAAAACATTTTTATCTCTTAAGTTTAAAGCTGATGGTTGAGGATTAACCAGCTAACCTACCAGGTTAGTTACAGTACTTAGATATTATTTTAAAGGAAGAAGCTTCGAAGATGGATTTAGTTATTTATATATTTAGTTATATATTTATTTATCTATTAGGTTAGTTATTCATTTTTTAGTTATATATTTATATATTATGTTATTTATTTATTTATAAATATATTTATTTAGTCTTATATTTATTTATTTATTTAGTTTTGTTAAGTCATTAATTTATTTACACATCAAGTTATTAAGTTATTTTTTGTTATTTAATTATTCATGAAGTTATTTATTTAGTCATTGAGTTATTTTTTTAGTTATTGTTATCTAGTTATTTATTTATTTATTATTTATTTAGTTATTTATTAAGTTATCTATGTAGTTATTAATTTATTAATTTATTTTTATATTAAGTTATCTATATAGTGAAACTTTTATTTTGTATTTTAGGAGGCTTTTATTTTGCACCAAGACTTTGTGCTGCTCCTCTCTTTGCGTTTCTTTATTTCGCATCCTAATATTCAAATTTAGGGGCGGGGTTGTGGAGTGATGCAGCTGACGGCCTATGACAGGCTATGGCTACGTCTCCACGCAGCTGTACGTCAGTGGTCGATCGGCGGCGGCACCAACAGTTATGGGCGGAACTATCGGTGCTCACAGGAAGTAGCAGTTTAGTTGTGTAAACACTGGAACAGGTTGGGGAGAATCGTGTTTACGTTTTCATCTGGATAAAGCTAAACGATAAAGTTAGCGGTTGGATAAAGAAATGAAATGTCCTGGAGTTCAGGGACATCATGTGTCCTTGGTTGGACATTCAGATCATGAAGTTCTTCATGGATTTTTTTCTATTACTGGTCGTTACGTAGTTAGCACCTAGCATGTCACAACGGGACGGGAGCTCTGCAGGGACACAGGACAGGTCTTCTTCCACAACCTGCTTTATTGCAGAAGAGGTTCTGGGCTCGTTCCACTTTGGTTCTCTGCAGCAACCGGGCTGGAAGAACCAGATTCTGGTCCTGGAGTCCTGCATCCACCGCAGACAGAACCTGGTCCTAGAGTCCTGCATCCACCGCAGACAGAACCTGGTCCTGGAGTCCTGCATCCACTGCAGACAGAACCTGGTCCTGGAGTCCTGCATCCACCGCAGACAGAACCTGGTCCTGGAGTCCTGCATCCACCGCAGACAGAACCTGGTCCTGGAGTCCTGCATCCACCGCAGACAGAACCTGGTCCTGGAGTCCTGCATCCACCGCAGACAGAACCTGGTCCTGATCGGTTTCACCTCTCACTGACAGAGGCTCCGGTTTTCTGATGGGACTTCCATGTGATGCTCCCAGCAATAAATCCATTTTGGTGTTTTTAACAGGTTACAAGATTATTTTAAACAGCCGGTGTTTCATTCTGTAATAAACTGATGTTCACAACCTGGACAGGCTGATATCTGACTGCTGCTGCAAAGCAACACAAACGTGTTGCAGCCACGAGTTTTTCTACTCGGATAAATATGAAGCTTACATGTAGGTTACACCAACACACGGGCAAATATGTCACAAATCATCTTCTTAATTTGGATTTGTTTTATTCAAAGACACTGTACTTACTTTGTATCCATTCCTTTCCTCGTGCCACTTTTTCATTCCCACATATTAACCACGACCACCCAAACCCTCAATAATAATAATAATTATGATGATGATTATAACAAAAATAACGATCATAACTACATTGCATGTATATGTGCCTTTCAGACACTCAACGCACATTCACAAACAATAAGTCCAGTGTCTTTAAATAAAACAAATCCAAATTAATGAATAACTAAATAAAAAACTTGATAAATAACTAAATAAATGACTTAATCAATAAATAAATAACTAAATAGATAACTTATTAACTAAATAAATAACTTAATAACCAAATAAATAACAAAAAAATTATCTAACAAATAACTTGATAAATAAATGACTTAACGAAAGTAAATAAATATAAGACTAAATAGATAAACTTTGTAAATGAATAAATAACATAATAAATAAATTAAGTAAATGAATATCTAACCGAATAGATAAATAACTTAGTAAATATATAAATAAATATAGAAATAAATATTGAAACAATTATTTTGTGCATTTCATATATATTTATATTGTGGAATACTTATTTATTTTGGTATTAATTTATTTAATTATGAATAAAATGGCATTCCATAGATGGAAAGTATCATATGTATCATCTTAATTTAATAAAACTAAATTGTCATATCTGTGTCCACACAACATTGTAGATGTTTTGTATTTCTGTGTTTGGAGTAAAACTGGAACAGACTGAACGAGGAGTTCAAGTAATGTCCAGACATTAACCAGTGCAGGAGTGGAACAGAAGCCTGGTTTACATGACCACTGACAATCGCCAGGGTTTTCTCATGTTCTGTTTGTTTGGGTTGTCGTACATAAATTTTATGAAGGTTTTCCAGATGTCCTCTATGCAGGATGGGAAAAAAAGCTAGGCAAAAAACAGGATGTAAATAAACTGATAATTTGCTAACTCATTTTCTAGAAAATGGATAGAATTGGTTCCTGATTCTTTTCAGACATTGTGATTTTGTTTTTTTTTTAAATTCAAGATATGTGATTCTTGTTTTTAATATCCTGATATGTTAAAAACGAAATGATCTTAACATTAATCTAAAATTAATTATGCATAACCTGAAAGCCCAGTGAATTTTTCTAAATATCAGAACTCTCAAGTAGTGACAATAAAATTATGACAGTTTTGTAATAAGAGCTAAAAACATGTATTCAGGATGAACAACATGTGATCTTAACTTTTCTAGTAGTAGAACCTTTCTGATGTCTTCAGCTTAAACATTTAACTTCCATTAAAAAGAATATTACTAAAAAGATTTGTTGAAGAGAGGAAAACATTGTCTGCTCATGCTAATTCTGTTTTACAATTTTTTTTTTTTTTTTTTATCATCAGGTCTTACTTGGCCCAAAACCTGAATAATTGTTTTAAATGTAATTTTCTAACATTTCATAAAAACAAGAAGTGATAATTGATATTTTTATTATGATAAATTTACCATGTTGGATACCAAAATACATTCAAAACATGACTATACCAGAGATGTATGCTATAATATGTAAAACTGTTGTTTGGAGAGTAATCTCCAATAGCAGAGCGAAACATGCAGCAGTGAACCCAACAAAATGTACAAATATCCAATCCAACTTTTTTTTTTTTAAAGCCCTTCAAAACAATAGTCAACTAATGAACTGAACATAAATTCAACAAATAAGTACAAATTACTTAAATATAGAGTACTTACAGTAGAAATGCTTGAGAATTTCTGAGGGAGTGCTGCAGATTACACTGTATTCTTGAAAATACACAAAATACACCTTCATTCATTCATTTAGTGCCATGAAGGAGAATCAGGCTGACTTTATAAGACCTGCGAAGAAAAAAACACACATTATACACAGTCACTCTCTCAAAAGTCACGCTGAGACTTTTGTCACAGAGCAGAGTTCAGAGAGAGAAGAGAAAATATTTGAGTTAGAAAGAATGAAAAAAAGCTTTTAATTAAAGATAGAAAACACCTTCATTGTTTTCCATTGAAATGTTTTGAATATAAAACTATTGTAGTAATTTTTGTCAAAAGAAACTAAGTCTGAGACATGAACAGAATCACTTCATGCTTCACATTAATCAAGCCTTTTCCTCTGAAAGCATTTTTATAAAAAGTTGTTGCTTAAATAACAATGAAGCTGAGATAACACAGCAAAGATAGAGAATGAAGAAAGGAGATTGGTACTTACAGCAGGAATACATGACAACCTCTGAAGGGGGGCAGTTCTGTAGCACTGTATATATTCTTGGAAAGACACGCCCCATTTTATTCATTCATAGGAGTCAAGGAAAAAGGAAATCCCAAATAAATCCCACGACTTGCAGGAATTATAAGAATCAGAAGAAGTGTCTTTATATCGCACACATCTACACACACACACCTTATTTTGTTTTACAATATGTATGTTCATACATTCTGAAATGCTTTTTCTATTCAAATATGCAAATTTGAATAGAAAATTTGCATATTTGAATAGCCTTGGCAGAGTTTTTTTTTCTCTCTAACCTCTCTAAACCTCTAAAGAACATTCCAAGGTCTTTGCTGGAAAACAAAACTAACAATCTCCCACAGGAGGACCTGCAGTTCTGTGTACTGTAAGATAAACAGGAAAGCTGATCTGAATATATCGGCTGAAATATCAGCTTGTGACCACACTTCTAGCTAAACAAACAAGCTAGGGCACCAAGCGGTAAAACCACTATAACTATAACTTACAAAGTAAAATTGCGTTTGAATAAAAACTTTTCACGCCGAACAGACACAATAGATATTAATACCGGACCTCTGACTGAGTCTACATGCGACTTATAAGATTGATATTACATCGACTTACCTCTGAAGACGAACGGTTTCCGTCAGGGGCTAAACACAGCTGCTGCATGGTACTAGCACACGCTAGATAATTTGGAAGTGCACCGCTATTTTTTGTACACGGCAGTCAATGGAACTGTCGGGACTTTGAGTCATATCCAAGGCTTTGAGTGTGGCTAACTTAACCACTTAACCACTTCTATTGTTTACTTGATTTGGTCTCACATATTGTGAAGAAAAGGACACGTAAATAAGTACACAAACTAAATCACAGTGAGAAGTTGGAGAAGACTGTTGGAGGCTGTATGAAGATCGTATCTCTGCACAAACTAGATCTTTAAAATAATGGTTTTATTTTACATTTTAAGGTCTTTTCTCATTTATTATCAAATCAAATCAAGCTTTATTTATAAAGCACTTTTCATACCATTAAAAGGCAGCACAAAGTGCTCGACATAATAAAATTTTTTAAATTAAAATAAAAACAAGCCCTCACGCATCCAAGTAAATAACACAAAACACACACATGCCAACCCCCTCCCAATTTGACATCTGACAACAAACCCCCAACTTTTGTCTTTTAAGTGAACAGGTATAGAAACACCAACAGTAAAAACCATCTGGCATGACACTGCTGTGAGGAAGTGATATTTTTGGGATCCATTCACACCAGGAGCCAGCCCCCCTAGCCACATAAGGCCAAGCTGCAAGGACCCCCCAGATCAGGACAGGCCAAGGTCCACACCACGGCCACAGGGCTGCAGTGCAGGACCCCAGACACCAAGAAAAGGGCATCCACCACAGCCGTTACCCCCCAGACCGAGCAGGCAAAGCTCCCGGAGTGAAGGATCCCCATGAGGAAACATGGTGGAAAATTTAAAGTTTTTAGGGTTAAACCAAAATAAGTTAATAAATAAATAAATAAAATAAAAGCTAGATAATAAAATACACATAAAAGGAATTAATACAAATAAAATCCATATAAAATACATTTAAATATCGCGAAACCAAATTTGAAAAAAAGGATCATATAAAAATTAGATGAAATTCAATTAAAAGCTAAGTTGAAAAGGTAGGTCTTGAGCCTCTTCTTAAAAACATCAACAGTTTTGTTATTCATTTATTTAATTTATTTTTTGGGTAATATTTCTCCCCTTTAGTATCTAAAATAGTATCGAATGTCAACCACCACCTAGTATCAGTATCTAGAATTAAATTTTAGTATCGTGACAACCCTTTAATGAAGACACGTACATAACACAAAACTTACAAAGACTTAAGTTTTCCGCAGCTCACGCGTGTAGAACACATTGGTGCACACACGAGTTGTTTCCTCACTGGTTTCTCTGATAACTGGCTCGCAACTTTGCCGGAGAAAAAAAACAACAAAGATTCTCGTTACGGTAAGAGCACTCACTCACTCGCATAACTGAGCATATGTTTGAACAAATAGCTTTTTAAGAAAAGGATGTCACTCTAATTGGATCTGAAATCCAAACGTTTTAACTGTTTTTAGCATGAAATAACTTACTTTTAGTAACTATCAACATATTTCCTTTTTTAATGTAAATCCCTCACACCATGAACTAATTATGTCTTTTACGAAAAGGCATAACAGCAGTAGTAGGCAATTTGTTTTGTTTTAAAATGACATGTTTATTGTTATGTTCTGATGTGAGTCGTCTGTGAATGACACGTCAGCTTGGAATCTAGGTTCATAATTTGTCATGCCGCCCTAATTTATCAGTCAGTCCTTGTCCTCGTCATATCTATAGAGCCAGACTGTCTGCCAGTACATATCTTATAGCGTCAGAGAAACTGTCGCCACAGCTATCTGCTACCACTTTAACAGATGGGAACCAAGGGCCACCAATCCTCCCCCACACCCCGAACCTGCCCCACCCAGCCACCGAACCAGGCGAGCCAAACCCACACGAGTTAAGTCATGCCAATTGGTCCCATCCAACCAAGCATGGCGTGGAAAAGACGCCATCGTTTTTCTCAAGTTGGAGTGTTCAAAATTTTACCCTTGGCTGGGCTCCTGCCCATGTAAACAGGGATATCGTCTTATCCCAAGCTATGAACTGAGAATCTGGGATCCTGGTTGTGATAAGAAAAGATACAACCTTGGCAGCAGGTTCATTTTCATTACCTCAATTCTAGAACTGAAATCCATTAACAGTGACCAGTTCCTCATATCTATCTTAATTATGTTATTTATTTTGTTGTAAATTATGTCAGATAACTTGTTAATATCTTTAGCGATAAAAACTCCAAAATAATTTATTGATTTAGTGTCCCATTTCAGTTTATATTTCTGCCTCAGCATCTAACTTGGTGTGTAATTAATAGAGAGAACCTGGGTTTTAATCAGATTTAAACGGTAACCAGACATCCGATCATAGTCATCTAAAATTTTCAAAAGTTTGGGGAGGGTGATGTCTGAATTCTGGAGGTAAACTATGACATCATCAGCAAAAAGTCCAATTTTGTGGGTTTCTTTCCCGATATTTATTCCCTCTAACTCCTCATCTAATCTGATGGCTTGGGCCAGTGGCTCAATAAATATTGCAAAAAGAGTGAGACTAAGGCAACAGCCTTGGCGTGTACCCCTTCTAAGTTTGAAGCTGTCAGACAAGTGGCCATTTATTTAAATTCTTGCAGATGGATTACTATATAGAGCCTGGATACAATTTATGAATTGGTCATTAAAACCCAGCTGCTTTAAAACTTTGAATACAAAAGCCCAGCTAACCCTGTCGAACACCTGAACAGGGCTGCATTTAGGTGTTGATTATTAACTTTTTCTATGATATAAATAGTACGCCTAATATTGTCCTGTGTTTGCCTGTCTTTTATTAACCCAGTCTGATCTTCATCTATTAAATCGGGGAGAAAATGTTCAATTCTTTTAGAAATTACAGATGTAAACAACTTGTCAATATTTAATATAGAATTTGGGCGGTAAGATTCACAGTGTTCTTTATTCTTGCCTTCTTTGGGGAGAACTGAGATCACAGCCTCTCTCCATGATGGTGGTATTACACCTTTGCTCAGGGTCCAGTTAAGGAACTCTAGCAATATTGGAGCAAGATCATCTTTAAAAATTTTATACCACTCACTAGGAAAACCGTCACTCCCTGGACATTTATTATATTTCAATCTATCGATTGCAGAATCCAATTCTTTTCTTGTGATTGGCAAGGTTAGTTCCCTATTCTGAACCAATCCTATGGAGGGAAGGTCTGAGATAGATAAATATTTGTCAATGTTACCTTCATTCACAGTCTCTGAGAGTACAATGCTTCATAGTACACTTTGAAAAATTTGTGAATTTCCTCTGTTTCAAGAGCTATGCTATTGGTTAAAGGATCTCTAATCTTGTTTATTGAATTCCTTATTTGTTGATTTCTAAGGCGACTAGCTAACATTTTTGAAGCTTTAGGGCCTGATTCATAAAATGTTTGTTTTGTAAATCTCAATTTCTTTTCTAGTTCTTCAGTCTTTAAAGCAGGTTTTTAAATTTAAATTTTTAAATTGAAAGGATCTACAGAAGGCTAAACACAAGCATGGGATTTGTATTCAGGAACTGTGCAGTAACAAGACTTTGGAAGCTACAGGAAGGGTGTAACTTTCAAACAAGTTAACTCAATAACAGGAAATAGCAGGGGGAAATGCCAGCTGTTGTGTAAATTAACTATCAAAGCCATCAATCAGAAACTCAGAAAAAACACAAGAGAGCACAGTTATACTTGGATATTCTGTTTTGTTTGTAATTTTATAACTGTGTTGTTATATTGTTTGAGAGAGAGAGAGCTATTACAATTTTGAATTTTCTTTCCAGTACAAATAAAGTATTTTTCATTTAATTTAATATGTTTTATCTCTTTATTCTGTTTCAAGACATATTTGTTTAAAGGTGTCATAACATAGTGTTTTACATCCACAATCCCTCTTAAATTATCAGAATTTTTAATTCTAGTTGGGTGGACGAAAATTTATTGAGCTCATTTTAACCTCTTTTATCCCCAACTTTTGTTTGTCACGAGAATACGTACCAGAGTTAGACCTGTGTGTAAGCGCATACACGAGGCAAACGTCAAAGCCAAAACAAAGTTTTATCAAGTGAAATGACGTCCCAACAAAGAAAAACGTGATAAAGACGTCACGGTACGGTTGATGGAGAGGATCCGTGGAGTAAAAGGGCTGGACTCTGATAAATATAAGGAGCGGACGTCTGATGTGAAGCTAGCCAAACAGTGTTAGCTTCTGTATCTACATTAGCAGCTTGTCCGCTCGTAAACCACCGTTTACTGGTCTCTTACACAAAAGATAATAAGTTACACAAGCATCAACACTTACCAACTGCACATTCTCACTGATAAATATAATCCACTGGTCCCTGCTAGTGCTGTCCCTTCTGTTAGAGCACCGAGAACTGATGAATTTTTGCCAAGGCAACTCAGCGTGGCAATCACCCTCCTCCTCCTCCTCCTCGCCTGGGTTACCTTACCTGCCAGGGTCTACTCTGTGGCAGGTAATCAGCTGCCTTCAGGTGGTGCTGAAGAGGCTAGCTTAGCAGCTCGCTCGCAGCCTCTCTAGTTCACGTCATAACAGCTGGTCATAACTCCTCCATGGCAGGTAATCAGCTGCTTTTAGGTGGCTCTAAAGAGGCTAGCTTAGCAGTTAGCAGTGAAGCTATTCACGTCAACCCGAGAAAGAAATTCAATTCGCGTACTGTAGAGGGCGCGTGTTTGTGGCCGATTCTGGTGAGAAGAGAGAGCCCGCACTCAAAGATGAAGTTACTTTCACTCTCCAGAGTTTCTGGCACGTTATAACTGAGGTCCCGTTCCAGTACGCATATTTTAACGTGAAAAAGTGGGATTTCCGGGTGATGACTCCTTTAAATCTTTTACACACAGTGAATGAAATGACTGTTTCTGAGTGTTGGACAAGGTCATTAATCTGACCGTCTCCCAGAATGCCTACAATGAAAGATCCTTCCGTGATATTCTCAATATGTATTTGAATGCATGAATCAAATTTTTGTTCCACCTTATGTACACTGCAAAGAGTCAAGTCTGTCTGATAATTGTATACAGAGATCCTTGCAGGTGTATGTTTTTCTCTCAGCCAGTTAAACAGGAAACATTACAGCAGAAAGATAAATGCAAAGCTTTATTTACTCTTTGACGACCAGTGGATTTCTGAGCAGAGCGCTCCATATTGCCAGGATTTTTAAGCATTTTCACTGATTTTGGGAGATCCACAGAAGATGTGTACTATGTCAATACAAACACTGAATGTACCAAAGGAAAGCTTATACTCTCTTCTTTTATGAGAAAAAAACATTTGTTTCTAGCTTTTTCCATTCTTTAGTAATCTGCAGTAGAAGATGGGTTTGTTGCAGCGAAAATGCCTGTTTCTGACCAAAAAGTGGAGAAAAATAGCTTTAAATGCCACAGTCTGCTTCAAGTGGAAGTGTCTTTGATGTCTTTTTACTTTAGTAACACCTTCATCATCTGAACAGCTGTTACTTCTATGAAACAACAAATATAACACTGAGAAAAGAGTTTTGGAGGCAAGATAATTATTTACTAATTAAATAAGCCACAACAAGTTTGTTTCACAACATAACATATGGCAGAAACATATGCTCTTGTTTGGGTTTTTAAAAAACCCAAATAATAGCCCTGGGTTACTGCTTTTCTAACCTGAATACTTGGTCATGTAAATGTGTATCGGAATATCTCCATTAAAAGGTATATTTAATTGTGTTGTATCTGCAAGGACTCCTGGTATTTTGAGTAAACTGCAGGGAGTGTTTATACCAGTGATTAGATGGCACTCGGCACAGCTTGCTAGTTTATATGTCACCATGGCAACACACATCCAAAGAGAAATTGGTGTGCAAACAAGTACTGTGCGTAGGTCCATCACTCATCTGGAAAAGTTTGATAAATTATAGGCGTGACAGGAAAATTTTCACCCCAGTTGGCGTCAGCTAACTTCGTCATTACAACCCGTTCCCACCAGTCACAAGACGGAAATGGGAAGCATGGAGGGCGCACAGCTCCACCTCCATTTCCACCATATGTTCTCTTCCTCTATTAATGAGGACATGAGGCACAATAGTGTCAAGTACTGCTGGTGGGTCAGTGCCAGCACAGCAGCGCAAGCAAAGGTGACTGCTGTCAGGTCATCAAATGCTATTTCGGCTGTAATTCGGCATGCTTGGACGCAGTGGTTCCGAATAGTTCATTATCTGCCATCATCATGACATTCTCCATGCGTCGCGGTTTGGGTGGGGATATTTTGATTGATTGCAATTGTCATGCGGCCTCTTCCTCGGGTTCTCCTGAACTCCGGTGTTTCTCCGGACCCGGCTCTGGATACATCTGCTTCGCCATCATCAACAATTCATATCTGTCTGATCAACGCTAGATCTCTGGTAAACAAGACGTTTATCCTGAAGGAATTCTTCACCTCAAACGGCCTGGATATCATCGCGGTCACTGAGACTTGGATGAATGTTGGTGAGTCTGCCGCTCTCGCGGATGTTTTGCCTCCTAACTGTGGCTACGTTTATTCTCCACGGACATCAGGCCGTGGAGGCGGAACAATGTCCATGTTTAGAAATTCTTACATGTGCTCATGTGTCCACTGTCCTCTTATAGTAGTTTTGAGTATCACGCTTTTGTCTTAAGGTCTTCTCGCCCCATTTTGTGTGTAGTTATTTACCGTCCTCCTAAATATAATAATGTCTTCATGGATGAACCCGCTGAACTTTTTGGGTATAGTTCTACCCAAATATGAGGGTATTTTATTGCTCGGTGACTTCAACATTCATGTCTGCTGTCCTGACAAACTGTTAGCGAGTGATTTCCTTAACCCTCATAGACTGTTTTGGCTTCACGCAACATGTGTCTGGCCCCACGCATGTTCTTGGTCATTCACTGGACTTGGTTCTGTCTTATGGTTTAAATATTGCTAACCTTAGGATTGAGGATGCTGTGTTCTCTGATCATTGTCCTGTCCTATTTGACATTTCTGTGCATGATGCTGTAATACCCATCCCTGCTTCTTTGCGTTCTGTTCGCATGATTAACCCTTCCACTGCTGCTCATTTTTCCTCTGTTTTTCTGGACTGTGCCATCCCAGATAGTCAGGACCCTGAAGGCCTTAGTTTGTGGTTTCATTCCACTTGTCAAACGATCCTGGACACAGTGGCTCCTTTAAAACGCAGGTCACTTAAAACTAATGCTCAGCCCTGGCTAGATGCCACCACTCGTGCCGCCAGGAAGCGGTGCAGGCAGGCAGAGAGAAGGTGGAAGAAGGATTGGCTTCAGATATCTCTCCAAATTTTGAGGGACTGTTGGTCATGCTATCAGTCAACAGTCAAAGAAGCTAAGCGTAATTACTTATCACAAATTATCTCATCCAACCGCCAAAAGCCTCGAGTCCTGTTTCATACCATTGATGCTGCTCTCAGTCCTCCACATCTCCCAGCTGTTGCCCCTTCTGACCATAGCTGTGATGACTTTTTGAACTTTTTCATCAACAAAATAGCAGCTGTTAGAGCCTCAATATGTGTCCCCCCTTTTACTCTCCCCGACTGTGTTAGTCTCCTCTGTAGTCTCCTCCTTCTCTGAAAACCGTGTCTTTTCACATTTTGAGCCGTTAACCTTATCCGCCCTCTACGACCCTATGGGTTGTTTAAGGTCCTCCGGTTCTCCTGTGGACGCCCTCCCTCCACGTCTGTTTAAAGAGCTCATTTATACACTGGGACCAGTTGTTCTTCACATTGTGAATGGCAGTATGTCCTCAGGTGTTGTCCCTCATGGTTTTAAATATACAGTGGTTTCCCCCTTACTCAAGAAACCCGGTCTTGATCCCTCCCGTGTTGTCCAATTTCAGACCCATCTCTCGACTCCCATTTGTCTCAAAGATCCTGGAGAAAGCTGTGTATCTCCAGTTGATGGAGTTTCTAACAGCTAATGGTGTTTTTGAGCCTTTTCAATCAGGTTTTAGACCTCTGCACAGTACAGAAACAGCCCTTTTAAGGGTTTTTAATGATATTCTTTTAGCAGCAGATTCTGGCAGCCATGTTGTTCTGGTCTTACTGGATTTAACTGCAGCTTTCGACACAATCGATCACACCACTCTGCTGACACGCCTGGAGCACTGGGTAGGCATAAAAGGCATGGCACTGGAGTGGTTTAGGTCATACCTGTCCGATAAGACATTTTCTGTCTGCTACGGTCAGTGCCAATCTCCCCCTGCTTTGTTATCCAGTGGTGTCCCCCAAGGGTCCATTCTGGGGCCTCTGCTCTTCTCCCTCTATCTGCTCCCCCTGGGGCAAATCTTCAGGAAACATAAATGTTCATTCCATCTGTATGCCGACGACACTCAGGTCTACGTCCCGTTAAAACACAACAATCCCTCTGCATTAGCAGGTCTGCTAGCCTGTCTCGAGGATGTCAAAATCTGGATGTCTCTCAACTTTCTACACTTTAACGAAAATAAAACCGAGGTCATCGTCTTCAACCCCACTGCTCTCAAGCCTTTATCTGTTGATCTAGGTTCTCTGTCCGGTCATTTACAGACTGTGGTCACAAATCTTGGTGTTCAGCTGGACAACTTCTTGAATCTAGATAAACAGATAAAAGCCACTGTTAAGGCCAGCTTTTTACATCTGAGGCGTTTAGCAAAGGCTAAACATTTTTTAGCCCAGTGCGACCTGGAGACAGTCATCCATGCTTTTATAACCAGCCGGATTATTGCAACGCACTCCTCTTTGGCGTTTCTCAGAAACACCTGTCTCGCCTCCAGTTGGTCCAAAATGCTGCAGCACAGCTGCTGACGGACACCAGGAAGAGAGAGCACATCTCCCCCGTTCTGGCCTCTCTTCACTGGTTGCCTGTAACTTTTAGGGTCCAGTTTAAGATTCTTTTATATGTTTTTAAATCTTTAAATGCCCTAGCCCCCTCCTATCTCTCGGAGCTTCTCCATCCTCATGTTCCCACTTGCACTCTTCGGTCAGCTGAGTTGCTGCTGTTGGATGTACCGAGGTCTCGACGGAAGATGTGGGGGGATAGAGCATTTTCTGTGGCAGGCCCAAAGTTGTGGAACTCGCTGCCATTGCACATCAGACAGGCCTCGTCTCTGGCAGTTTTTAAATCCCTTCTTAAAACTCATCTGTTTGCCCTGGCGTTCCATCCTTCATGAGCCATTTTTTCAAATTTTTTTTCTAATTTTGTCTGCTGTTTAATATTTTTTCTGATATTTATACTGATTTTATTGTTCATTGTGTTGATTTGTTTGTTTTTATGTCTAATATTTGTTTTAATGTTCTCACTGTGAGATTCAATTTCTGTTTTACTTCTGTTCAGCGCTTTGTTATCGGTAGCTGCTGTGTTTGAGGCGCTATACAAATAAAGTTGACTTGACTTGACTTGACCTGTATACAGGAATAAGTCTGCTCATGCTAGGAAATGGGTTATTCCTAATCTTTCAGAAACAAGAATATCAACCTTAAAGTGGACATATCATGCTTTTAAATCCTTCTTTTTCACATATAAATGATTAATTTATGGTCTATATAAAGTAGAACTACAATGCTTTGGTCTGAATTCCTCGTCATTGTAACTGCACAGACCCTTGTTCCGCCCTGTTCTGAGGCGCATCTTTAGAGCAACTCGTTTTGGTGCGGTCTCTTTAAATGTAAGTGAGACAGTTCACGCCCCACCCCCCCCTCCAGGTCGCACCGCGGTCTACTCCACCCCTTTCGGCCATTTTTGAAGTTTTTACAGCAGTGATACGATTATTTACCGGCAGATAAACTTTTCATCTCTAAGTTTTTAAAAATGTCGACAACTGGAGACTTGTCCATCCAGCCTTACATGTTCGAACCAGAGTCTGACCCAGAGCAGGAGAATGAAGATGACGAACCTGCAGAACAACGCCTTCAAATGAATGCATCACAATGGTGTGTAACTGTAATTTATTTTACACTCCCCTATCTTTACCAACTACCTACAGTCGGTCTCTGCCGAGTGACGTAACATTTGTCGCTAAACCAGGTTTGACGCAATTTTAAGCGGAAAAAAGTCAGTGGTCCCATTTATCAAACCAGCGTGTAAATGAGCGCACACCTGATCATAAAAATGATCTTACTACTGGATCCACGTGTGATTTATAAGTTGTTTGTGTCTGACCAAACAACAGAATCTATGTCAGAAATCCACCATCATCCAGCTGTTTCTACCCTGAAGCAGTAGCAACGCTGACAGGTGGAGGCGGGTCGGATCGAGCCAAGACAGGGACAGAAAAACGATAACTTTCATTAGTCAAGCTAAAAAAAAAACATCCGTCAGCGCTGCTGCTGCTTCAGGTTAGAAACAGCTGGATGACGGTAAATTTCTGACGTAGATTCTGTTGTCTGGTCAGACACAAACATTTTATAAATCACACGTGGATACAGTCATAATATAATTTTATTGATCAGATGTGCGTTCATTTTCGCGCTATTGAAAAATGGGACCACTGACTTTTTTACGCTTAAAAAGGCATCTTAGCAACAAATGTCACATAACTGGCAGAGACCAATATGAACCGTAGTTGGACTATAGGGTCCGTACATTAGAAACTACTTTTCAACACCCACAAAAGGATGCTCATGGTCGTTATACACGATTAAAGATGTGCAATAATTTAATCAAGCATATTATATTTTGTGTTGATCTCTTAATGATTGAAATATACAAAAGGCTCATACAATTTTAAGACATCGTTTTGAATTTCTACAATCAAATAGCCTGTTTTCCATATTTAAAACAGACCTGTAATCAGACATAGTAGTAGTATTAAATAGTATCTACAACTTCTTCCCCCTTTGTCTCTTTTTATCTTCCATGTATATCTTAGTCCTGATGCTCACTGTGTATAAGTGCTTATGACAACTTTTTTTTTTTTCTAATCTTGCAATTCAAAACATGTTTATCTTTATCCAATTCATGCATTTAGGTGTACCTGTGGTATCTGTTCTAAAATGCCAACAGAAGTTGAAAACATATGCTGTAGAGAAATTCCCAAGGTAAGAGTGATTTGCCAATACAGTACATAGACCATTATTTTATCATTTCTCCATAATGAATTAAATACCCCTGTTAGGTTACTGCCAGAATGGGGGGGAGCACCCAGTGAACTGACATACACGGTGGATCATCCTGGATTTGAGCCTGTGTGTCTCAATCAGTATTCACTACAGAATGCAATAAATGTTTACAAAGCACAGTTTGGACCATTAAATCTCAGAGGAATTGTACAGTAAGTGACTCTGATTTGTATTTTCTTTTTATTGTAACACAAATTTACAAAGCTATAATCTCAGTAGAAACAAAACACACAATTTTATAAAACAAACAAAGAATAAAAAACTAGTTGAATAATTGGTACTGAAGTTTTTGTAACTTATTTGTGCTTTAGTCGTTACAGGTATTGTGCCTACAGGTGCTTTGTGTCCTGGTGCTGGGGCTATCTCGGTCGGAAAGTGCGTGTCGTCCTCCCATCTTGTGTGGTCATGAGGATAAGGCAGGAGTATCCAGATGACCAGGGGCAGTATGTGGGCTTCAGACCGGCCCTGGATTGAAGCGTGAGACGTAGGCAGAAACCACTGTTGCCTTGTCTGGTCGTGGATGCTGCGATGAGAGGGTTGGTGGGATGTGGATCTTTTGAACCTCGTCTAAAAATGGAGTTGGGTCCTGGAAAACCTGCTCAAAGACCAGCTCCATGATGTCATCCACGTAATCTGTAATGACAGATAATAACTTGAAAAACGTATTTGTTCGCAAGAAGCTTTTGAAAAGTTAGTTCTTTTGCACTGCTGTTTATAGTGATGTTACACTTATTTATTTGTGATTTGTGTTATTTTTTCATGCTGCTTTGCTTTATGCTTGTTGGTCTGCATAAGAATTTTCCTTTGTTATTCTGGTGTAAGAAGAAGTCAAAATTAAATTATGAACACCAACCAGATTTTGATTTATTGAAATGAAGTTAGCATACGAATAATGACTCATGCAGTAAGACTTACTGAAGGTTTCTGGTGTTTTGATCGGCTTTGCTGTTCCGTCTCCCTTCTTGAACTTGGGGAAAGACATTCTGAACATGGGCTCTCCAGATGAGGAAGTAGCCTGCAGACGTTGAGCATTTTCGTTGAAATGCAGTGCCGCCAGGTACAGCATGATAAAAGTAAGAAAAAATGTTTTTGTTAGTTTTCGGTGGTAAACATAAAACTTATCTAACACACACATTATTTTTAATATGGAAAAAGCAAATTGAGGGATTATAACACCAAACTATGCAGTTATTTACCTGCACAGCATTGTAATGATGTAATGATTTTATTAATATTACTGACAAAGGTGGAACGAACAACATTTACTCAGTTACATTTTCTTCAACTTTTTAAAAAAAAAACAATTTACTTTTAGGGGAAGTACTTTTTACTTTTACTTAGATAATATTATTATGAAGTATGACTAGTTTTGCTCTTTTTTCTGGCTACTCTAATCACTGAGGAACTTCACCAATAAAATAGGAACAAAAACTTAAATAAATAATGCACCAGATACAGACACAATCCTTTAGTTATTTAGTGACATTTCAGAATACTTATCAAATGTTATTAACACATATTAATCAGTTACTCAGTACTTAAGTATTCTTTTTATGGAATATTTTCTTGCTACTCTTAGTAAAAATATATTGAGTTATTTCTGTCTACTCTCCACGGCTGACAATATTGAAACACAAACTACATGTCAGATACTTTTATATATATATATATATATTAATGCCACTGGAGCATGTTCAGCTTTCATCTGTTAACCCATTCACGTGTCATGTACTGTATAACAGACCTACAGTGAGAACCTCTCTCCCCCAGCACAGAAACAGCAGACCAGACAGGGATCATCCTTCGTACGGATTTATTAACAGAATAAAGCATAATAAATAAATGTTGCGACTGTCTCCGCCGTCTTCCTCTTCCCTTCTCTAACTGATTAGTTACAGACACACTTCCATATTATTTTCCATCATCCGATGCAGTTTCTATCAGCTGTTCTCTTTGTACCCTAGCTTCCCTTGTGCCACCTCAGCAGTCTACTAACTTCGAAAGCATTCTCACATTCTGTTGACCTCGAATCATGTTCGTCCGAGACATTTTTCTTCCAACATAATACGAAAAAGGCACAGTAAACATGGACGCGACATAGTAAAGAAGTTAACTAATGTGTAACTGAATGCGTTTGGGTCATGTGTTCTCCACGACAAGAAACCGGCAAAAACACAAAGTCAAATAATTTTATTGAAAGTATGCAGTAGTTATATCCTCAGGGAAGCAGCTAAAAGCTAACATAAGGCGCTAACACAATGCTTTTGATATCAACGCAATGACCTGAACGTCATATCAGCACAAACACAATTCACGTCTAAACTAAAGCTTGCTGTCATTTGAGCGTTATTTGGACCTTACCGTTATGCTTTGTCCGTCGTTTCCGTAGATAGATGGAACTGACCCCTCATTCAGACGAAGTCTTTTGGCAAATCCCTCTTGATACTGGCGGAGGTTACTGAAGTAATCGTCCTTGAAGTGCTTCGCGCAAACCAGGAGTACTTTCCCCACTGATGTTGGTACATTTCCATGACAAATAAAATTTAACCAGGCACTTCGAAGAGGTTCTGATGCTGGGGGGGCGATGTAAGGAATTGTGTGGGTTAAGACACCCAACAACCGAACATTTTGACTTCTCCGCTTGCAACTTCGGCATCGCTGAACTTGGACTACAAAGAAAAAAACATGGCGGATTCACGAAGTTGGTTACCCGGAAGTCCATGACCTTATTTGGCAGTTCCACAGCAAATATTGTGACGTAATAGAAAAGAAAACGTAATAGTGAATAGAGAAAATCAAACGGACTCAAAAATACAGGCCAAAAAGAGTATAAAGGTATATATGCAACCTAGGGGGAGCATGAATTTGCATTTTCTGCACTCCTAAGCACTCAAAATACACAAACACGTGTATTTAAGAGCTAAAAAAGTAGATTTTGCATGATATGTCCCCTTTAACCCAATTTTGATGGCATGTGAATGTAGTCATTGATGCAGGTGCCTGACGCTATCCATACACTCACAATTGATTGAGCTCACCTTGACCCACTTCGGTTTAGAGATTGTTAAACTTACTTTATGGAAAGACTCCCAAGTTCTCATCGCAAATATGTAGTGAAGTGTGTGATGATGTGCTTTATGATAGAATGAAACCTGATTGATTCCTCAGTTGGAAAATTTGGGTTTTGAGGAAGCCAGACAGTTGTGTAAACAAAGCTCTAGACTTGTGCTTAAATATCCCTTGAAAGTTAAAGGTATACCGTGTAACTTTTGGCCACTAAACCTGTAACTTCCCACAGGCGCCACAACTGTCTCAAAATTAAACAGTCTCCGTCTGTGTTTTGGAAAAATGTTGCAGACCACTTTGAAAAGCTGATTTTTAAGTCATCAAGACATTAATCAAAGCGCTCCAGGTTACATGATCCAATAAGATACGGCCCGCTCCTGAGAAGTTACAAAGCCTGGTTTTTGAGAATGGCAGCCCCCTCGGAGCAACGACATGCGTCAAGTGCTCTACATTGACCGCAGAAATCAGCAATAGTTACTTATATTAATAATAATGTTAGAATATAATGTATCATAATATTTGGCCAACATTGGGTTCAAAAGTTACACAGTATCACTTTAAGTTGAACTGCATGCTCTAGTTCAGAGGTTCATGATCTGTGTGTGACTTGCGCTGAGAATTAACTGGATTTGTTGGAACATATTCTAAAACCTGAGAGAAGATGATTTGCTCCACAGAAGAATGATGCAGACAGTTTTCGTCAACATATGAGTTTATTCATATGAAATTCATTTTTTTAAAACTGCAAACCAGTTTCATGTCTATAAAAAAACTCTTTCCACTTATTTTTGTTTCCTCTTCTTCCAGCCTGTTGGGTTTGTTATTGTGGAACATTGTGAGGCCACAGATAGCAATGTGGTGCTCGCTTAGGATATGTAAGCTTTTCCCTTTGTTACCAGAGGGGAGCTGCTGTTCATGACCGCAGGACTGGGCCGGCACGAACCTCACTCCTTACTTTGGTCAGCTGGAGTTGTCTCAGCCCAGAGGAAAATTTTACTGCTCAAAGCCTTCTCTTCTATGACTCATGAGACATATCGGAGTTTCTCATCTCTGCCTCATTTTAGTTTCTATTTAGTCTCAAATGCTTCTCATGTGTTTCTCCTAAAATGCACTAGGAGAAATAAGGTGAGACAATATTAAGTCATACTTGAGACTTGGGGGAGATGCTTTTGAAATCACATTTTACTGCTCAAGGTTTGCTCTTCTAGCTCATGAGACACATTTGACTTTCTCATGTCGGCCCCATTTTAGTTTCTATTTTGTCTCAAGTCTTTCTTCTCATGTGTTTCTCCTAAAATTCCCAAGAAGAAATGAGGTGAAACAAATATTTAGTCATACTTGAGACTTAGGGGAGATACAAACAACTTTATTTAACAAATTCTGGCAATACATTACAAGAAAAACACTGAAACTATTTATCCAGACTGAAAATACATATGCAAGTGTGACAACATTCAAAATAATACACGTAATAAAACATTAAAATAAATGACAGGGAGAAAAAAAGAAAACAAAAAAAATGTAAAAAAAAAAAATATTAGTTTGTGGGGTTTGGATACACCTCTAGATTTTTTTTTTTTTTTTTTTAGATACACAATTCACGGTCTCATTTTTGAAAACCAAAAATACTGGGTTTGCTGTCCTCAATGTCTTCTTTATATCTTGACAGTCAGCTAAACACCTTTCTGATATCAAGACTGAAGACACTGCTTTTTGTCCACAAGTTTATTGAAATTGTAAGAACTAGAAGAATGTACAAAATATAATTAACTTTGCTTAGGAAAAGGTCCGGGTAAATATGTACAATGCAAACAAACAACTAAAGCATCTTTTTTTAATATTACAGAAAGCTCTGCACATTAGTTTTTACTTTAAAGACACACAGCGTAACTTTTAGACCTTAAAAATCTGTGTTTCTGACACGTTTTGATGTCACACCAACATTCATTTTGCGCATTTTCGAGCTGTCAGTGCCCAGAGGCGTCCCGGGGCTCAGAAACAGCACTATGTAAGATTCCCATCCGGGACGCGACCGTGACGTTGCAGCCGACTATTGGTTGCAGCACCGTGTCACTCACTAGCAACCGGATGTAAACCAGGGATCAACATCGCGGGTGTTTTGAATGCGCATCATGTCGAATTCGGTAAAGAAACGCAAGGAAACATCACCGGAGGAAGAGAGGAAAAGAAACAGAGGAAGGGACAGAACAAGAGTCAAGATAAGACTGTCTTTTACTGGCTGGAGTGAGCTTACAGTACAGGTACGAACAAGATGGTTGCTAGTTTAGCCGCCGATAGGGGGCGCGTCACTGAGAAAACTGCTGAAAGTTCCGTTGTGTGTCTTTAAGTGTAATTTTTAGATGAATATTTCCACATCATGAACTGTTGGTCTGCTTATTTATCTTAAACACACTTGGATGAATTGAGAACTGTCTAAAAAACAGTATGAGGGTTCAAGTCATAAATTAGCTGAGTTACCTCATGTAATCAAACAGAACCTTCACAAAAAACATATTAAACTAAAATAAACATCTGAAATTGTAGATGCTGATTTAAATGATCAATGCATACCTACGATGCTATCAAAAGGCATGAGATGTTTGCAGATGATGTTGGATCTGTTATACATGACAAACCTTTCTTTGTGCTCTGCAGTTACTTCCTGATCAACACAACTTCCTGTATGACCACTTCCTTTTACTGAGAACTGCAGCTCTTAAAGGGACCATGCTAAAATACAAAAGCAACACTCCTTAACAGGATATGATGAGACCAGATTTAGTCCATAGAGAGAGCTCTCTGATTTCTCCGCTTGGGATCACAGAGACACAAAAATTTAGAAACTCTGAGAACGATATGAGAGCTTGTTGAGATCTGTTCTGCAACTTGAAAGGAGTGCTTGTGGAGAGCTCTTCCTTTGCTCTGTTGGAGCACGAACTGAAACTGGGATGAGACTAGATATAGTTCACAGAGAGAGCTCTCTGATTTCTCTGCTTGGTATCACAAGGAGACACAAAAGTTGAGAAACTCTGAGAATGATATGAGAGCTTGTTGAGATCTTTTCTACAGCTTGAAACAAGACTTCATCGAGCTTTAGTGCATGTTATTGCTCCAGAGAACTAACCGAGACTTAGGAGAAATAAACTTTAAGTCTTATTTTGGTGTCACACATATATCGTAGTTGTCTAGGAGAAGTAACATTTTGGAGATCTCATTTCAGACTTTTCTTTCCTCTGGGTAGAGCAGAAACGTCTCCCTACTCCTCCCTCCCTCCCTCCTTCTCCTTCCACCGCAGCTTAGGTGCGCACGCCCCCCCCCCCCCCCCCCTCTCCCCCGCGGGAAACAACCGCGTGCTGTAGACTTAGTTTCACTTTCAGCTGGCGCATTTTGCTGATGTATTTCCATCTATGGATGTGTCTTCGATCGATTGTGTCTTTTTGTCCCCGATCACTTTTTCCACAATCTGTCCTCCTTCATCCACCTCCTAAGCTGCTTCGATTACGACTTGTCGCCATGTTCTCTCCTCCTCGCAACAGAATCCAGCACATTTCTTGGGATAACAGCCACTAGCTAACAACACAGGAAGCATCATGGAAGCCACCACTTCCTGGTAGTTTTTTTTTTAAAGTTTGTCTGACACTGCCACCTGCTGGATTAGATGAAAACTACCGAAAAAAATTATGATGAGCCCTTGGTTCTCTCTGACAAGCTCCACCAGAAATTAAAACGGTTCCCCAGATTAAAACCCTTAATTAACGTGGAAACACGTGATTGGCAGTTAACGTTCAGATTTGAATTAACGTGGAAACACGTGAATGGCAGCCAGTGAGTTAATAACCTTGAATGAACAGCACTTTGTTCAGCTGTGGCTGATGTCAAAGCGCTTCATAAATAAAGTGATTGATGGATTGATTGGCAGCCTTCTTGAAATCTTTAACTGAACTCTAGAGTTGAGTTCTTCAAGCCCTCTCCATCAGAGCAGCAAAAAATCGCTTCATGCTTTTAGTCCCCATATTCCAAAACATCTGCTGTAAGGATCCATCATTACTCATGTCGTCTTCTTGGTTTTCTGCGAACAAGGCAGAGTTGCTGAACTTTAAGTAGGCTGGCAGTCCATCTTCGGCTCTGGGACATGGGACGCCTGAAGCTCTAATGGCCCCCAGAGCTACTGGCTGCTGGTTGTCTGCAAACGTCACCAGAATCATCAGGTTTTTGGAGATATCTTTGCTGAACATCGAGGGCAGCAATTGAAACAGATATTTCTGTGGGGCTGTGAGTTTAGTTAAAGTTGCTTGAAGGACAAAACAAACTGCATCAACTGTGATTCCACCCTGAGAGAAGAGGGGAAGAAGCTGATCTTTGAGCTTGTCTATGTCTCGGGTATTTACAAAACCTGGCGTATCGATAACAGTCAGTGAGTAATGGACCCTGAAACCCTGCTGCTGGTTGATCTTGTACACGGTGACTTCAGAGGTTTGGCTGTGAGCTGGTGATCTTGGCTGATCCTGATGAACTACTGTAAACCTGAAGCTGTCCTCCCACTCTACTCCAACCATGTAGTTGATCATTGCATCGATTAGAGTGGACTTTCCTGATCCGGTCTCTCCAAACAGGATTATGGTGCGGTTCTGTGTCCCGCTTTTTGTCCCTAAGTTGAACCTCCTGCAGCCGTCTGTGTTCATGTCTTCTATCAGAGGCAGCTTGTAAACTGAAGGATATCCTAAATGAATTTTTTGGCTCATGTTTTTGAGGATTTCTGCAGGACGTATAAATCTTCTTGTGCACACATGAACAATGCTGCTTTCTCTGCTTCTGCCAGCTTCTCCACAATCACATCTGACCCTGACTGCATATTCAGTCTCTGGCTGAAGTTCTGAAATGACCCCCTCCTCATCTCTTGTCATCACTTGTTTCCACTGTAGATCCTCATCAGTTGTTTGTGCGTACTCCAACACGTAGCCTGAAATCTGGACACCCTGTCCGACCTCATCAGGTCTCTTCCAGCTCACGGACATCTCATGTGACTGTGGTTGAGCATGAAGTCCTCCAGGAGGGCTGCAGGGTGAGGTTTTGATGGGATCCCTGATCTCATGAGCTGGTCCAACACCCAGTGAGGTCACTGCTCTACAACTGAACTTGTACTCTGTGTTTGGCTTCAGGTCGCTCACTGTGACTTCTCCAGACTTTGGTGCTGTCTTCTGTTTCCATCCATCTTCTTCTCTAACAGAGAACTCTACAGAGTAGGAGGTGATGTTTTCTGCTCCATATGTGGGAGGAGAAAACTTCAGAGTCACACTGTTGTGGTTTATGTCTCCTGCTGTCACAGATTCAGGCTTTGAAGGAGGCTCAAAGTTCTCGCTGACAGCGATGCCGTCTTTATAAAAGTAGATGGTTGAACCTTTGTGTTTGTCATCCTTTAAACCTGCTGCCAGGAACTTCATGTTCTGGTTCTGCTTGTTGGCTTCTGCAAAATCACTGAAGAGTTTGACTTTTTTTGTCATTTCCTCCATCACCCCCCTTGAGGTGTACCATTGTTCTTCCTCCACACAATGAGACTGTAGATCCTGATCACCGGGGCCGCTTCCTCTCAGGTCATGTGATAAAGCTGAGAGGTACGGCTCATCTTTTCCCAGAGAGGTGAAGATGAAACACACAGCATGTTCTACACTCAGAGTTTCTCTGTACAGATCAGTTTCAGATGAGATGACCGTTGTGTTTTTTCATTTTATTTGTAAAAGACATGAAGGTGTAGATTTCTCTCTCTTTCCAGTCCATCCACTGGTTCAGGTTTGTGTCGTTGAAAAGAGAAGATTGTCTCATCTCCAGGAACTCTAAGAGTCCAGCCTCCTCTTCTCCCTCCTCCTCTGATTGATGGAAGCTTCTTTGCCAGAGTTTGTTGGAATCCGAACTTGGACTTGGAGCACAATTTTTTGAAATGTTTAATTTTTCTACAAATCTGTGGGAGATACTCTGCAGTGGTTCTCAGAGCATCGTTGCATCTCATTTCCAGCTCATTGAAGTTCTCCAGGATGGTCTGCACATCCTCAACTAATCCTACACTGATCTGACGGACGAGTCTCGCAGCAGAAGAATCTAAATGAATCAGTGGCAGCATCCAGACCATCAATGGTACGGCATTTTCTCCATTGGATCCCAGTAACCTTGGCAGACTTTGACAAACTTGTACGGCATCCTTAAAGGTTGCCGGAGGTTTCTCGAGACAGAAGTCTCCAAAGAATCTGCAAGACAACTTCTCAACTTTTTCCTGTTCCTTTTCCTCCACCTTCAAGTCACCTTTCCCGTCTATGGCAAAGCGAAGATTTTTTGTGATTGTTATTCCCAAGTTTCCTTTAACATCCTGATGATTTTCCTCTTCAGAAAGGTCATAATCAAACACAAGGAAAGCCTGCGCCCCATAGAGAATAGCTGTGACTACATGTGTTGCTAAGTCTTGCTCAAACACACGTTGATGCTTCACACCTGCAAGATGATCCATGGACAACTCCTGGACCTTTGTGGTTGCCTTGTAGTTTATTGTTACTGTGGCCTTATTTTTGAGGTGTTTTTATCCTTCAGATATTTGGCAGATCCTCCAACTTCAACCAGTCCACCCAAGAAACTGGCCTTCAGGGAAGCATCAACATTTAGTGCTGAAGATTTGTCCTCAATAGATTCAGAAGCAACCATTTCAAAATGGTTTGACTTCTGTGGTCTGTCTTGTATGTTCTTCTGCAGATCATCATGGTTCCACAGCGTGATTCCTAAATCGACAAAAAACAAAGTAATGTAATTTTCCAGACACGAAAGTAGTTTCCTAAAAAAAGTATGTATGTGTATATATATATATATATATATATATATATATAATGTATATAGCTGTGTGAAAAAGTTTTTGCCCCCTTCCTAATTTCTTACTTTTTGCATGTTAGTCACACTTAAATGTTTCAGATCATCAAACAAATTTAAATGTGAGCCAAAGATAGCACAAGTAAACAGAAAATGCAGTATTTAAATGAAGATTTTTATTTTTACGGGGGGAAAAAATCCAAACCTAAATGGCCCTGTGTAAAAAAAAAAGTGAAAAAGTAACCTAATAACTGGTGGTTCCACCTTAGCAGCAACAACTGCAATCAAGCGTTTGCGATAACTGGCAGTGAGTCTTCTACAGCGCTGTGGAGGAATTTTGTTCCACTCATCTTTGCAGAATTGTTGTAATTCAGCCACATTGGAGAGTTTTCCATAGGGATCGACCGATATGATTTTTCCTTGACCGATGCCAATTATTAGTGATCATGGAGGCCGATAACCGATATTCGGAGCCGATACTCATTTACAGTACAAATTTAAAAACTGTTGTTAAAAAAGTGAAATTTTCTAATGCTTGGGATCATGACGTGTTTTATTTCACTCTGCCACTCTACAACTTCTTATTTAGTTTTCACACTCACTTTTTTTTTTATCATAGAACTGTGTTAACAGCAGGACCTGGACTACTGATCTAGGTTTTCCCTTGTTTAGGTAACTTCAGGGTAATTCTGGGTTTTCCATCCCACCATCCTGTAGGTGTTGGAGTGTAGTTCTAACAGGAGCACTTAAAGAAAGTTCAGATAGATGCTTTTAACACCCCGATGACGTCCTACAAGGATCGATTTTCATCAGATGCTCAGATTTTTAACTGATGGAGACACATGTTGCAGATGGAATGCTGAAAAGTAGGATTTTGTAATTTATTCTTGACTTGTTCCAAGTATGTTTAGCTTCACTAGAGATGCATCTGAAATAATGAGCTCAATAATAGTCAAAATGGTATTACACAAGAAAACTGCAGAAACATGAATTTATGGAAACTACTCCATCATCATGGAAGGGAGTTATTGTTTTTATTATTATTATCATTATTATTACTATTATTATCTTTTATTATCATTATTACAACATAGACGTGCTCAGCAATGAGCTGCATGTTTAATGTAGAAGAGTGATTCTATAATTAGAGGTACATTTCGGGTCAACCAAAAAAGTGAAAAAATCAATGTTTTTTCTGGCTTAACATTCTATTTGTTTCCATAGTATGGAATGTTGTTTAGGGTTTTTGTACAGATGCACCAGTGAAATGTGTAAGTGGATTCTTGTTTTCTCTTCTCTCTCTCTCTCTCTCCCCTCCTCTCTTTCTCAGTCCTTTCTTTCTGTTCCACTAACTTTCATTTCTCCCTTGTCAAGTCCAGCAGTGTGGTATGGAATGCTGTTATAAACAAATGTTTAATTAAAGAAATAAAATGAATAAACAGGATATCAAGGGGAGCCTTGTGTTCATAAAGCTCCCCTTGGCAAAGCAGAACTGTTCAACACAATAAAGCAATCGGATCTTCATTCTGCTTGCTATGATGCTGGACAGGACAAGTAGGAAAAAAATCATTCATGCAGTAATATAGACGTGTTTAAACAATTTACAATCATTTAAATTAATCTGCAATGCTCATCAAAAATTTTTATTTTAGGATAAAATCCTGTCTTTCGTTTGAGTCCAAAAAACGTCTGGTTGCTGCTACCTTCTTATCAGTTTTAGATTATGGAGATGTTTTGTACATGCATGCCTCGTCTCAGAGTCTTCATGCCCTGGATGCCATTTACCACGGAGCCTTGAGGTTCATTTCTAACTCCAGATCACTGACTCATCACTGCTGGGTGTATGAACGTGTTGGTTGGTCCTCACTGTCCTTACGAGGATGAAACACTGGTATGTTATTATTTTCAAAGCTGTCACTGGTCTGCTTCCTTCATACCTGACAACTCAACTTCTTTTTGGCAACAGTCTTCGTTCTCAGGATTTCTTATTACTTTCAGCCCCGAAGAACTGATATGGGAAAAAGGGCGTTTTCATATGCAGCTCCATGTGCCTGGAACCAGCTGCAGAAAGACCTGAAACTGTGTGACCTGGTCTTATTTGATGTTTTTAAGAAAATGCTGGATGACTTTGACGTACTTGAATCTGCCTGTAAATGCTTTGCCTGATTTGTGGACTTTGTATAGTTAATTTATTGGTAATTTATTTTACAGTTATATTTTTAAACTTGTTTTATGATTTTTATTGTATTGGAATGTTTGTTTTGTAACTTTTATTTCTCTGCTGCTGTCTTGGCCAAGAAACTCTTGGAAAAGAGATTTTCAACCTCAATTAGGTTTTCCTGGTAAAATAAAGGTAAAATGAATAATTTACATAAAATCAGACATGAGATGTGACGCATTAAAATTATTTTACCAGGGATGATTGACTCCTTGCGGCAGTCGTAAAGCATACCGAGCCTGAATGGCCGGCCGAGCGCTGCCATCTCCATTGTATCAGCAGCATCCATCATGCAGTCTGAAACAGGAAAACAGAAAGAAATCAATTTTTCCAGAAATCTTTTGCAACTGACAGCAGCTGGGATAGGCTCCAGCAACCCCCGCGACCCTGAACTGGATAAGCGGTGTAGAAAATGACTGACTGATGATGATCTTTTGCAACCCTGGTGTTTTCTGCTCCTTGTCTGTTTCTGCTGTTTTGGCACTGAGCCGGAGTATTGCGAGATTTTGGACATGTATTGTGAAATTTCGGCCCCGTACCGCGATACTTTAGGCCTGAGTCGCGTGGTCTGGGTGCGCTACGTGTTATTAAAGTGCCCCTGGCATAAAATTTGATTTTTTTGAGGTTTTTGATCATATATTTTAGTTTCCCCAGCCTGCCTATGCTCCCTAAGGGATTAAATTATTGATTTGCGTTTCCATTTTTCCCTGGGTGTGTCTGCCTACATGGCGAAGGTAGCATTCAGAAATGGGCTGATTGGTTATTTTACTCCTCGCACAGCTTATGTGACGGCATGACTTTCAGCTAATTACCCCCTTCCCCGAACTGCACTGTTCAAGTCTCTCCCTCTGAGACCTACAACAACAAACCGACATCATGGTGTTCAGTTTGCATCAGAACTGCTCTGTACCTGGTGTACGAATATGGAGTTTATTTTGTTTTTTAATAGAAATCAAGAAAAAAAAATAATCTGAAAGAGGAAAACAGTTTTGAATCCAAAATAAAAAATATTGAGAGAACAAATTTGCACACTGATAGCAAAAAGTGATGTGATTTGAGACTAAAGAAAATGTTTTGAAGGAAAATATTTTGTAATAGAATAAAAAAAAATAAATTGACATTTGGAAAAATATTTTCAAGGGATATTTTTACTCTCAAATAGCGTTTTTTTGCATTCAGAGTGAAAAAGTTTTCTCTAAAAAAAAAAAAATTCTCTCTCAAAACTTTTTCCTTCTCGCTTTCAAAACCTAAGTCTTTGCTCTCGATTCAGAATTTTTCTCTCGATGTGAAAACTGTGTCATGGGCGGGTCTGTGTTCCTATTGGCCAGTCTCAACAGAACTGACAGCCGGGTGGTGATATTCTGGGTAAAGGTGGTGACGCCTCCCTCGTTAATATTCATGAGGAAACTCTCGCTGAACCAGACGTACTGATCCAGCAGCACGTTTAGAAGGACTCAGACTAGCGCTTTCTGAACGGTTAATAAATGCTGCTGCTGCTTTGGGAAACATGGATACACATCACTGCGTCTTTCATAAAAGTTAATACAATAAGCAACCGGGTTATAGTTATCCGTGTACACTTTTAGACATCGACTCGGGTGGAGTGGCTGCAGCCTCAGCCCTGCCAGAGTCTGACGAGACGTGTTCAAATTTTCGTTGCCGAGACTGGAGGAAAATGTCAGTGTTTGGTCTATCAGACATTCATAAGCTGCAGGAAATTCCTGCTTATTGTGCATTAATCTGCCATTTTGCCACTTTGTTCCCGTTCTGCTTCACATTACCAGCACTGTCTCTGTCTGCTGGAAATGATCCCGGTCTGATGTTTAAACACGTCATGTCCAACGAAAAACAAACTTATTTTCACTGCGACCCGCCCGAACTGCATAAATATCCGCCCTCACCTGAACCGTGATATTAATCTTTGACATTGTATCTGCTAAACAGCGTTTTTGCGGGTTATCCGTCAGGTATCCGAATTGTTGCAGGAGTTTGGTGCACATATGCACAACACGCAGTTGAGGCAGCGTCAACCAAGGTGCTTGACTGCTTTGGTCAGAAACGATTAAATTATTATGGACACACTTTTAATAACCCATAACCCCTTTCTGCAATATTTTTTTTTCAATATAAAACTGATCTGTGGCAATGTGCGTGATTTAGTTCAGCTATAACCTACAGAAGTGGAGAGGCGCACATCAGCGCGTAATGGCTGTTGCAAGTGTGTCCATAATCATTTAATCGTTTCTGACCAAAGCAGTGAAGCAGCTTGGTTGATGCTGCCTCACCTGTGTGTGTGACGTGTGGTTCTTTCCTGATAACGGCGACTGCTAGAGGAGGAGGAAGAAAGAGGCATCGCCAGCAGGGAGCCTGTGGTTAAAACAAAACTTGATTAAGAAATAAAATGAATAAATATTAGTCTTTCTTTTACTTCCTTTTATTTCACTATTTTATATTCGGGCATTTTACTTAGGTTAGCTATTTATTTAATCACGTAGGCCTGTTCATTTGAACTTAGTTTTATTCATTTTATTTCTTAATCAAGTTTTGTTTTAACCACAGGCTCCCTGCTGGCGATGCCTCTTTCTTCCTCCTCCTCTAGCAGTCGCCGTTATCAGGAAAGAACCACACGTCACAGACACACAGGTGAGGCAGCATCAACCAAGCTGCTTCACTGCTTTGGTCAGAAACGATTAAATGATTATGGACACACTTGCAACAGCCATTATGCGCTGATGTGCGCCGTCTCTGTGCGCCTCTCCACTTCTGTAGATGAACTAAACCATGCACATTGCCACAGATCAGTTTTATATTGAAAAAAAAATATTGCAGAAAGGGGGTTATGGGTTATTAGAAGTGTGTCCAAAATCATTTAATCATTTCTGACCAAAGCAGTCAAGCACCTTGGTTGACGCTGCCTCAACTGCGTGTTGTGCATATGTGCACCAAACTCCTGCAACAATTCGGATACCTGACGGATAACCCGCAAAAACGCTGTTTAGCAGACACAATGTCAAAGATTAATATCACGGTTCAGGTGAGGGCGGATATTTATGCAGTTCGGGCGGGTCGCAGTAAAAATAAGTTTGTTTTTCGTTGGACATGACGTGTTTAAACATCAGACCGGATCATTTCCAGCAGACAGAGACAGTGCTGGTAATGTGAAGCAGAACGGGAACAAAGTGGCAAAATGGCAGATTAATGCACAATAAGCAGGAATTTCCTGCATCTTATGAATGTCTGACAGACCAAACACTGACATTTTCCTCCAGTCTCGGCAACGAAAATTTTAACACGTCTGGTCAGACTCTGGCAGGGCTGAGGCTGCAGCCACTCCACCCGAGTCGATGTCTAAAAGTGTACACAGATAACTATAACCCGGTTGCTTATTGTATTAACTTTTATGAAAGACGCAGTGATGTGTATCCATGTTTCCCAAAGCAGCAGCAGCATTTATTAACCGTTCAGAAAGCGCTAGTCTGAGTCCTTCTAAACGTGCTGCTGGATCAGGACGTCTGGTTCAGCGGGAGTTTCCTCATGAATATTAACGAGGAAGGCGTCACCACCTTTACCCAGAATATCACCACCCGGCTGTCAGTTCTGTTGAGACTGGCCAATAGGAACACAGACCCGCCCATGACACAGTTTTCACATCGAGAGAAAAATTCTGAATCGAGAGCAAAGACTTAGGTTTTGAAAGCGAGAAGGAAAAAGTTTTGAGAGAGAATTTTTTCTTTTAGAGAAAATGTTTTCACTCTGAATGCAAAAAAACAATATTTGAGAGTAAAAATATATTTTTGAGAGAGCTTTTTTTCCGTTGAAAATAATTTTCCAAATGTCAATTTATTTTTATTTATTCTATTACAAAATATTTTCTTTCAAAACATTTTCTTTAGTCTCAAATCACATCACTTTTTGCTATCAGTGTGCAAATTTGTTCTCTCAATATTTTTTTATTTTGGATTCAAAACTGTTTTCCTCTTTCAGATTATTTTTTTCTCTTGATTTCTATTAAATGATTTCATTTCTGCAGGAATGTGCCGACCGAACTATCAGAAAATCTCCCTGCAGCTCCGTCTCCTTCTCGGGAGGTTATAACGGCTTCCAGCCACCACGAAGAAACACAAAGTTTCTAATAAACGTTTCTCATCATGTTCATGTATTTTATCTCTGAGGGAAACTGATGTTTGTGATGATTCCAGTTCATAATTCTTCCCATTGTGCGCGAGTGTTCGGCTGTGGACTCGGGTTTGCAATCAGGCCTTCATCATCATCATCACTGTTTCTGTACCAGAGGAAGACAGATCTAATGAGCAGAACTAGTGTAATATATTGTTAGTATTAACTATTAACTGAATTTGGGTCATGGGTGAAGTAAATAATTCAGGGAAACTTGTTGCTGAAAATAGAGATGCACCAATCGATCGGCAACCGATTGCAATCGGCCAATAGTGCCCCTATCGGTTTCGATCGGAGTCTTCAAAATAGATCCAAGCAAGCTGATCCGATCACGTTTACAGTAACTACGCTACAGCGTTTTGGCATTTGACGCGTGGTAAATCCAGAGGAGACTCTGGTGAATCTCTTCACTCCATGGAGACAGTGGAGGATAGTATGATCTGCCTCCAGTCACGGGTTTCCAAAACGGCGGGTTGATGATCTGCTATCCCAATTTAACGGGCTTATAATGACGCCCCGATGCAGGACTGCAGGTTGTTAAACTGGACGAAAAGCTGCGCCATCGTCGGCTCGCAGCTCATGGAGTAAATGGTGAAACTCACCAAACTCAGAACACCTCTGAACAATGTGATGAATCCACACACAGCACAGAAACGCTTGACTACGTCGTTGTCTGGCCTTGTGGAGCAAACGGAGCTGAGCAGCTGCTCAGTTTCATCCGCGATTATATAGAGACAGACCAGGAAAACAACCGAGTTCATACACCACCTCATGACACACCTGACGCGCTGCCATTCGTGCTGCTTTATCAGAAGTAAGCTCATCAATAAAATTATAATTTTATTATATTATTTTGGCTACAGCACATTTATGCTACGCTTAGAATTTGTTTGTTTTTTGCTTTTTTAACAGAAAAGCTGCAGTATCAGCTCCATGTTTATGTCCAGAGGTAATGTTGCAGTTGCACATAAGTTGCTGTTCTTATTCTCATTTGTTTAACATATTTTATGTGATTTTTTTTTTCCACTAGAAGCTTGTATGTAAACTCCAAATAGTGTCTTTGAGAAAGAGCCTCTAGAGAGTGAAATGTTTAATATAGTGCACATGTTGTGTGTTATGTACATAACCTATTTTTTATTTTAAGATTTAATTCCTTTTTCCACAGGAAAAAACAAGTTTGTAGTTCACAACTTGTACCAACTCTAAGAGTGAAATACTTACTGTTGTCTGTGCTGGTGTGCTGCACATGTTTTGTGTTGTTCACATAATTATTGCCACACGAAAGCTTAAGCTAGTAAGCTACACCTCTTCTATGTAAACTGAGTCCAAGTCGTCTGCAAGAGAGTGAAATATTGCAGATTGCCTGCAATAAATTTGTGGTCAATTCATGATAATTTCCCATCTCCTAATTGTTATACCTAATAACATAATGTTGATGTTATCTACATGAGACAACAATATTGGAGAATTTATGGATTTGGTGCTGTGATCGGTGATCAGCCCCCAAAATCCTGATCGGTGCATCACTAGCTGGAATATAATGCTGCTTTCTTCTTAAACACTACTCATACTTATGAATCAGTATCTGTATCAGTATCCGTCCTTTATAGATCCACAGAGGCTCAATACGAACTGTATTGCTCCCTCTATACTCTGTATTCAAGGACACAACGATAGGATTCTCCAGGACAACGTTTTATTCTTCTTCGTTCTTGTATATCCCCTGTCCCGCTCCCGTACAGTGCCACCTACTGACATGACCAGTCATTACACCTCCCCCTTTTAGATAAGAGTTTAACTGTCTCAGAACTTTTGTGAAAATGAGGTGTATTAAACATTATGGCTACCTCTGTACTTTAATAGCTCAATGATCCATAACAAAACTTCACAGATTACCTGAAATCCATTCACAACGTTAAATGTAATCACAGGAACTAACAAAAAACATTGTATAGCAAACTAGCTATTTTTGTAGCTTTTACTCTCGTTTCACTAAACAAAACCATAACCTTCATCTGAACATTTTACTTTTAAGCAGACCATCATCATATTTCCTTCCTAACTTTGGTGTAGTGTCCGTGTGGTGTGTTCATAGGTCCAGCCTAACAGGAGCCTTAGACAGTCTCCCTGACTTAGTTATTGTCCCTTCATGTACCGCACTGTCCTGTGGTGTTTGGGCCCTTGGTACCTCCCTGAGATGTGAACGGTTGCGTCGCAGCCGTCCTCCTTCTGGGGTCTCCACCTCATATGATCGTGGTGTTGTTGCCGGACCCACAACTGTCCCGGTGGTGCGTGCAGGTCTGATCCACACCTGTTGACCAGGCTGAAGAGGTGGCAGGGTTCGAGTGCGGTGTCTCTGGTTGAATAACTGTTGTTGTTGCATTTTCAATGCTGAATCTTTTTCCCTGAACTTCTTGAGATCAGGCCACTGTGGTCGTAGTTGCTCCTGAGACACTGGGACCGGTGTCCTAAGTCTCCTCCCCATCAGAAGTTGAGCTGGAGAGATCCCATGTGCCAATGGAGTGGCCCTGTAGGCCAACAGGGCTTTGTGAAAGTCTCCTTCTTTCACCAATAAAGACTTGACCGTTCTGACGGCCCGTTCTGCCTCCCCGTTGCTGCGTGGGTAACGGGGGCTGCTCGTCACGTGCTTGAAGTCGTACTCTTGGGCAAACTGTGCAAATTCGTGACAGGAGAATTGCGGGCCATTATCTGTGACGAGCACTTCTGGGCATCCAAACCTAGCAAATGCAGCTTTAAACCTTGTGATAGTCTGTTTTGCTGAGATGTTTCCTTGTAGACTGCACACTTCAATGTAACGCGAGAAATAGTCTATTATGACTAAATAGTGTCCATTCTGCCATTGGAAAAGGTCTGCTGCAACTCTCTGCCACGGCCTGCTTGGCAGATCAGTCGTGAGTAGGGGTTCAACAGGTGTCTGGGTTTCACGTGCACAGACCCCACATCTTTCAATCATTTGCTTCACAGCTGATGTGATGCCTGGCCACCAGACTGACTCCCTTGCTCTGGCGAGACATTTGTGGACCCCTTGATGTCCCTGATGCAATTTGTGGAGGATGTCAGCTCTCATGCTTTCAGGGATTATGAGCCTCTCACCTTTCATAAGCAGTCCTCCTCCATCATGCAGGACTGACCTGTCCGGCCAGTATGGTAGCAGTAGATGGTGCACATCTCGTCTGTGTTCAGGCCAGCCTCTTTCAATGTAACGTGTGAGTCGTTTGCACACATCATCTGAGGATTGTGCAGCCTTAATCTGCTCCAGCTTTGTTGATGTGGCAGGTAGGCTTTCCACAATGCTGTCCAGATACGCTTTACATTCTCTTTCCAGGTCTTGCTCGGCCTCTGTGGCTGTGGCTGGAAGCGGAGCTCGGGACAGAGCATCTGCTGTGATCAGATTTTTACCTGGCACATGGATAATGTTGAAGTTGAATCTGAGCAGCCGGAGTCTGAATCTGACAATCCTCGGCGGGAGATCATCCAGCGGTCTGGACTGCAGGAGTGGTATGAGTGGTTTGTGATCAGTTCTTATGGTGAAGTCTAGACCACTTAAGTATCCTCGCAGGCGCTCACAGGCCCAGGTTACAGCTAAAGCCTCTTTTTCTATTTGGGCATACCTTGATTCGGCTTTAGTCAGACTTCTGGAAATGAAGACAACGGGTCTCCACTCACCGTCATGCTGTTTTTGTGTCAACACCCCTCCCAGTCCGTATGAGGAGGCATCTGCTGAAACCATAGTTTCATGATTTGGACTGTACTGGGCTAACACAGTCTCTGACCCCAGTTCTTTCTTCGTGTCCAGAAATGCTTTCTGTTGGGGTGCTCCCCACGTCCAGCTGTTTTCCGTCCTCAACAGGTCACGGATGGGCTTTGTCAGGTCAGGCAGGCGTGGTGAAAATTTTCCTACAAAGTTCACCATGCCCATGAAACGGCGAACATCGGCCACATCCTTTGGCTCAGGCATGTCAAGGATTGCTTTTATTTTATTTGGATCCGCTCTGATGCCTTGAGAGTTTATGATGTGGCCCAGGAAGTGGATCTCTGTCAGGGCAAACTGGCACTTTTCATTCAGGGTGAGTCCAGCCTCTCTGAACTTCTGCAGAACTCTGTGCAGCCTGTCGTCGTGCTCTGCTCTGTCCCTTCCTGTGACAAGGACATCATCAGCATGACACAAGACTCCGTCAATGCCGTCAATCAGCTGTGAAATCCTCTTTTGGAAATGTTCAGGGGCTGATGATATGCCAAAGGGCAGGCGTTTGAAATAATATCTGCCCTCTGGAGTGATAAACGTGGTTAACAGCATTGAATCCCTGTGAAGTGGTACCTGCCAAAAGCCTGATGTAGCGTCCAGCTTTGTGAAGACTCTGGCCCCCTCCAGTTTGGCTAGGGTTTCGTCCACTGCTGGTAAGATGTGTCTCTCTCTGATGACGTTCTCATTCAGGTGGGTTAGGTCCACGCAGATCCGCAGTTTTCCTGTTGTTTTCACAACAGGAACCATACCTGCGCACCACTCTGTTGGTTCCTCGACACGTGCTATGACCCCCATCCCCTCCATCCGATCGAGCTCCTCTTTGACTTTTGTGCGAAGGGGAATAGCCACTCGTCTGGGGGCACAGAGGGCATAGGGGGTTGCATTTTCTCTCAGCTTGATTTTGTATTCGCCTTTTAGTTTACCTAACCCTTTAAAAACATCTGGGTAGGTTGAGCGGAACAGTGACTCAGCATCATCTATGCTATGGAGCTGAGGGATCATGTGTAGTCTGCGAATGGCAGGGAGGCCTAGTAGGGGTGTAGTCAGGTCTTTCACAATAAACACCTCCTCCTCAATCTTTCTATCCCCTCTCTGAATTACAGCATGCACTTGTCCTTTCACATCCAGTGGTTGGTTGGCTGGGCCCAGCAGAGGCCTGTGTGTAGCTGTGTGGCTGCCATACCTGTCCTCCGTGTATTCTGAATCTGGAATAGCAGTCACTGATGCACCTGTATCTATTTTAAAGCGCAGCTGTCCACCATTTATGGTAAGTATTTCGGTCCATGTAGATGGCTGTGGGTGGTCAACAGCTCCCAAATAAGCTGCTGCCTCATCCTCTTCGATCGATTCCACCTTTTGGGCTGATCTGCACACAGCTGCAAAGTGGCCCTTCTTTTGACATTTCCTACATTCCACATCTTTTGCTGGGCATTCGGTCCATGAATGTTTAGTTTTGCCACACCTTCCGCACTGTTTCGACTTGGGTGATGCAGGCTGAGACTGGGAATGGCACGCACGCTGAGTAGGCTTCTTCCTATAATTTTGTCTCTTATTGTTGTGGGACACTGCGTCCATTTGTCCTGGTGTACCGGCTGACCGCAGGACAGCTTGTTGCTTTTTCACCTCCTCCTGTTGCCTCACTTGGAGTATGGCTGTAGCTAAATCCAGATTAGCATTGAGCTGTAGTCTCTCGGACAGTTTTGCATCACGTATGCCCACTACGATCCTATCTCGGATCATCTCCTCACGTAAGACGCCATAGTTGCAGTGTTCAGCTAACTTGTGTACTGAGGTGATGAAGTTTTCTGCAGATTCGCTGGCTTCCTGACATCTTTTATTGAACTTCGCCCGTTCAAAAATTACATTATGCACTCCCACGAAGTGTTGATCAAAAGCCTGTTTCACTTCATCATAGTCCCCCTGTTTATCTTCTGCCAAGCGCAGTGATGTCAGGATATCATCGGCCCTATCACCCATTGTATAAATGAGGGAGTTCACCTGATAGGCGCCGTCTTTTTCTTTTAATCCCGACGCAAGTCGGAAACGTTCAAACCTTTTAATCCATGCGGGCCAGGAACTTGGCTCGAAGTCGAACGGTCCCGGTGGCGTGATGGTGAAGATGTGGTCCATGTTGAGTGTTTTAGCGTGCCGCTAGCTTGTTAGCATCTGCCGACTTGCTCCTTCCTCTTTCTCCACTCTTCTCGCACGCTCTACGCGCCGGCGGGGAGCTCCTTTAGTTGTCTGCGCCACTAGACTCTGTCTGTCTGTCGTGGATTCAAAGCTTCTGACACCATGTATTGCTCCTCTATACTCTGTATTCAAGGACACAACGATAGGATTCTCCAGGACAACGTTTTATTCTTCTTCGTTCTTGTATATCCCCTGTCCCGCTCCCGTACAGTGCCACCTACTGACATGACCAGTCATTACACGAACTTCAAGCCTGACGTGCGGCCATGTTCAACAGAACACAGCAACTCTTTTTTTTTTTTTTTACTCCCATCATGAGTGTGTGGAGAGCCGTGTGTCTGCAGGTTACTGCTGAGTGTATGGGCAAATGTCTCCAGGTATCTCCGTATCACTCCGCCTCCTCTCCACCAGAGCACCGTGACAACAGAAGTAAGCGTGCCTTCTGGTCCCATCCACCGAACCTCGGTCACTGTATGCCGGTGCTAACAGTAGCGCTTACTCGTAGCGCCTGCTATTCTGTGACAAGGTTGAGTTACGGCGAACAGTATTCGGGTACATACAGTCTGACTAAAAAGGGACCAAAAGTCGCAGGGAATGGGCCATATGCACTGTTCCACTTTTCTGAACTTCAGACAGCACCTTTGCTTCCTGTCTTTTATGATTGGACAAACTGATTAATCCAGGTGTGTCTGACCTCAATAACTGGCCAAACACACCTGGATTAATCAGTTTCTCCAATAATGAAAGACAGGAAGAAAAGGTGCTGTCTGAAGTTTTCGGACTGAATGGTTAATGGTAATTAGTTGAGATATATGAGGGAAATGGGAGAAGAGAGAAAAAAAAAAAAGCAGACGAATTTTTCTGTCTTGTTACTTTGTTGTTGGTATTAAGCTGTTTGTGTTGTCTTTATTTTGTTTTTATTTTATTTTTCTCTCTTTTCAATGCTTTGTCTGTTTATTTGTTGATCCTTTTACTTTTTTTCAATTCATCTTTTATCCTTTATATTTTATGATTATGTTTGGAATAAAGTAAGAAAAAAAAAGTTCAGGAAGTAGTGGAACCGTGCATATGGATCACCGCGAGCATCCGGGAATTTTCGCCAAATTCGTCACATCCGCTTAGGTAACGGGTGAAAACATGGCTTCGTTGCATAGGGGAGCCACTGAATTACCTGCTTCATTACTCGTCAATCTTCGTTTATTCTACTTTGGAAATACCGAGAAGTCCCGCTGTGTATGGCTGCCATAAACATATCTATCACACGGACAAGAGAATATGTTTGTTCCAGTTCCCAAAACACCAGAAAAAGTCCCGAACAACATGCTAAGTGGCTAGCTGCTATCAAGCCCATAAATACTGACAGTTTACGCTGGAAACCATGGAAACATCTAACAATATGTTCGGATCACTTTGTGACTGATAAAAAGCATATAATGTGGTCTTACTTTTAAACCCTGTAGTTGTTTTTGTACAGATGATAGAAAACACCATTAAATCAGTGGATGTAGAGAATCACAGCGCCGCCCGCTGTTCCGTCTCCTCAGGACTGTTAACGATCACGTTCATCCAGATTACTGCCATCAATGTTTCCACATAAGAATAAAAGCATAAAAAGCAACAGAAAGGCATTTGCAGCATTATAAACATGCACAGTCATAACCAGTTACATACAGATAAGACTGCCGGTAATTTATAGCTTTATCAATGAGAGTAAACTCCTGAGAAGTACATCAAAGAAATACCACCATTTCTTAAAAATCCGGGGGAAATCAATATTCTATAAAAAATAAATGGCTTGAACACGGGGCTTACCTGATGAAACCAAATACATCATGAGATCAGGAAACTGATCATCAGGCTGTTATGTACAGGTAGGTTCGTCTAACCAGGCTGTAGCAGCAGAAGATGGCATCACTTAGTCCAACAGATACTAGTTTAGCTTCGTATCTTCTTCTAGCGTCGGCAGTGAGACTTTCAGTATAACTGGACGTCATTTCTATAATATTTCAAAGACAGACCGGCGGAGAAAAAAAAAATTAAAAAAGGGTGCAAAAGCAGTTTTGGGGGCTCATAGTCCATCAGACTAACCTGACTCCCGCCACCTGGTATTTGCAATACCATCTGGGGAGGGAGTTAACCCGATGTCATTTCAAATTAGTCTTTTTTTTCTAAAACTCTTGCATGTGATTGGATAGAAGATCTGTCCGTCATCTTGACTGACACGCTACTTCAGCCACTCACGTTGAACCGAATGACGCAACCCGTGACGCCAATGGCGTAATTTCCACGGGGGATAGGGGGGTTTTGACCCCCCCAATAATCAGAGCCAGGTGATATAACCCCCCTAAAAAATAACACAACTCGGATTTAATAATAACATTACTGATCTTTTATGAACATATTGTTAATTCTTTTTATTAGCTACAATATTTTTTAGCAAAACAACAGCACCTTTAATCATCTGGTATTGTAACGCACCCCCCTCCCTCTTCCCCCGCCGTGTATTTGGTATTACCCATACCAGCCTTTTTTTATCTTATTGCTGTGTTTGATGGATGGAGGGAAACAGAAGACCAACAGTAATGAAAAGAAGAAAAGGTGGACAGACGACATGATTCAATGATGATCAACATCAACCTTAATAAAAAAGAACTGATTGGCCAAAGAGGTAAATACACGCACATGAGGGGTAAATACACGCACATGAGAGGTAAATACACGCACATGAGAGGTAAATACACGCACATGAGAGGTAAATGAACGCACATGAGAGGTAAATACACGCACATGAGAGGTAAATACACGCACATGAGAGGTAAATACACGCACATGAGAGGTAAATACACGCACATGAGAGGTAAATACACGCACATGAGAGGTAAATACACGCACATGAGGGGTAAATACACGCACATGAGAGGTAAATACACGCACATGAGAGGTAAATACACGCACATGAGGGGTAAATACACGCACATGAGGGGTAAATACACGCACATGTGCGTCTTCATCTGTGCACTCCATCAGCGCGCGGACAGAGCGCACGTCGGAAAACACAGTAACCACTTAAAAGCAGACACACACAAGTGTTAGGCTTTTCTCTACCAGAGACCAGGATGTGGTCAGGTGTGTTTTAGAAGAACTGAATCTCCCCAAAGTTTTTTTGGAATATTGATTTCATTATTGACTTTCTAACAAAGCCCACATGGTAGTTATCCCTGTTAGGCTGATGCTAAGACTGTTATTTCCCAGCTGTCTCTGAACGCAGCACAACTTCGAAGTTGCAAGTTTCACCGTTTTGATCGCCTTCCTCTCCTGGTCGCGTGCTCATGGATGTAAACTGGATCAGTACATGATCCATGCTGAAGTTTAGAAATGCAGAGCAAAAAGCTCCCAAAGTTGTTGTTTGCTTGTTTGTTTGTTTTTTTAATGCTGTGACGTTTCGGCCGTTCTTCACTGTATCCATTTCACTTTCATCCAGCACCAGTCCTCCTCACTATCTGGGATCGTCTGTGATGCGCGTGATTTACTTCTGTATGAACTTTAGAAATGCGACGTGACTTCACAGCGTTTAGTTGTCATATGATTATTTAGTTTATTAATTATAATAATTAATTAGTTATTATATCATGTGTCAGTAATGGGGAGGTTACCTGTTACAGGTGCATGAACACTCTGCACTTTAAGGTTGTTCATGCATTCTGAGCTTGTTTTGAAATTAAATGTATTAATGAATATTAGATTATTATAGGCTACTTGTAGCTACAGTACATTTGATGCCACGTTACCACATCTCTATTTCAGCACAAAGGGGGTCACTGGCCGTCATTCTCACACCCCCAAAAGACATGTTGGCACTTGAAAATTTAGCCCTTTAAGATCCCATGATGTAAAGGGCAGCTCAATGGATTATTATCATTATCATGGAACCTTGTATCATATTTATATATTTAATAAATGTTAAAAGATTAGTAATGCAAAACTCACAGTAACATATTTGTTCTAGAAGCTGTTTAATGCTCTTCTGCATGGATGTCTTTGATGTGTTTGACTTCATAGGAAAGTTTCACAGATTTTACAATTCAAGTTTTAATTGCATAAAAGTAAGAAACTACATCGGCCAGCAGTATGTATAATATATCTCTGTTCACTGTCCTGTAATGGACTTTTCACCGCTGATTATAGCGGTGAAAAGTGAATAACTAAGTTTACTATATATCCAAAAGAAAAAAAAGGAAAAGTATCACAAGATACTGTAACTCTTATACAGACACCAAATTACCCTGACTTGTTTTACGAATGCATATTATTAAATAACTAAATAAACAGGCAAAGAATCCGACCCCCCCAATGATGGACCCAAAGTTACGCCCTTGCGTGACGCAACTCAGAGCGACACCAGAGCCACCACGCATAGAGGATCGAGTTATCAAAACATGTTATCAAGCTCAAAAAGCTTCAGTCAAACAACATGGCGGCGGCGGCGACAGCTAGTACGAGCGGTGTACAGTCTGTGAACGACTTTTGTCGAATGTGCAGTTCGTCTTTCAAGGAAGATATATTTGGAAGATTTGACAAAACAGTGGAAATAGCCAAATCAATTTCGTCGCTCTGATTCCTACGGCAAGCCGCCATGATTGTTGTTGTCTGAAATAACTGACTGACTACACTGCTGTCGCCTGTGCTTCTACATCACATCCGGCCAAAACGCCGCCCATCCTTCAAAAGTCCCACCCGCGATTAGTGATTGGCTCCTATTATTCTCTAACCAGACGAAATCACCTATAACTGTCGCCTTACTCAGATGGAGTGCGTGAGGAAAGGGAACGCCCCCGCGTGTACTTGTTGAACGCACCCAGATGATGTAAATCAGGTTACCATCAGACGCCGTTCAAATACGAAGCATGTTTTCACCGGGACCAGCTTCGCGGTCACGTGAATTCCGGGTTGTGACGTAGGCTCGCGCTGATCCATTGCCCATTTCATGCCACTGGCACTTTAAAGATGGCTGCTCCCTAGTGTGCTGATGAAGTGTGGGACACGCTAGGGTTTGAGCGACTGCAGGTATGTGTCTAGCTTCCTAGCATGTCGGGTTTTGCTCAAACAGTTGGATCAGTGACTGTTTTGCCTCTCAACCTTATTTTAGATGCCTCTACTGCTGTGAACAGCAATGCTGTAAAGCTGGGATCCTCATTTAAGCAGGACTGGTGACTGTTTGCTAGCCTCCTTTTGTATTGTTTGCGCACTGTTCAGCTGGTGCTGGCGCTGGTTGTACTCGGTTATCATGTGTTTTGCAAATGTTTATAGAACGCTGAGTTCGTGATTTTGGGTGTTAAATACTAATGATTTGATATATATGTCACAAAATGTATGTGATATTACAACATCAGTTTTAAATGGTGTTTTTGTGATCTTTAATATATTACTGTTGAAACAAAGTTATAGATGATTTAGACATGTACATGAAGATAACTTTACGTGGCTGAAGTAAACGTTGTTTAGCTGTAATGTAAAATTGTATTACTGAATGCATGGTCCTGTTTTCATACAAGCCAGGTTTCCATGCAGTGGATGGTGAGCTAGGGCCTTTAGCCTGAAGAAAAAACCCAAGCAAACATCAACTGACTTTTGCCAGTGCGATAGGAGGCACTGCAGTCATTCCCACACACCATACACACATTCTGCTTATGGACTCTGCGTTTGTGGGCTGCACGTGAATCATCAAAGATTCAGATGAACTTCCTGTATGAACTTTTTGCCATAACTTCCTCTGCCTTTTCCTAAAGCATTGGATCAATAACAGAAATAGCCCAGGATGAACAGAAACTACGAACTGGATATAATGAACATAATCACTGCAATTGCTGCACTGTAAATGACAATACACCTCAGCTGAGCACTGCAGATCTGTGTCTGTGGTTCATAAAACAAACCATCTTCCTCTGAGCTGAGCTGGATTACATCTTCTGGATGTAGCCCTAACATGAGCCTAGGTCTTGCTTAACTTGAAGCATCATCCATGCTACACTTGTCTGTTATTCACTGTTATTCATTTCATTCAGTGATGTTACCTTGTAGGGAAGGAGTGCCCAACAAATTGATCCTGGTCTAACCGCGGACTGATCCAAACGCTATGGACACATTGCATGCGGTAGCATGCCGTAGTGCACCGTGCTGATTTTCTCATCAACACTGCTCCTCTTTCTGTCCACATCGGATGTGCACAGTCGGCAGCAGTCCTGCTTCTCTGCTGTACTGCTACAGCTAATAATTCCACAATGGCTACATCTCCTGTTCCGCTTTCGCACTATTAACAAGCAGAAATCTGACATTTGTGTGTGTGAATCCTTCCTGTTGGATTTTCAATAAAAATGAAGACATGATTGACAATTTATTTGAGCTTTTTATAAGAGATCAGGTTTTAAAGCTCATCTGGGTGTTCTTTCTTTGAAAATGGTTTCAGTTTGATAGATTTGTCTCGTCTTCCTGCTTATTTCTTGTTTGGCTTGACAAATTCAACCACAGCTCACGCAGAAAATGGAACAGAGGCCGAAACAATCGCTCCACGCCATGCGCTGATTTTGGCACCACGTGCCGTGGCTCACTACGCAATGCCTGATGTGGTCGACACCATCTGTTAACATGAGTGCCAAAATTAAACTGCTTCGCGACGGCATGCCTCCACATGCAGTGTGTCCCAAGTGGATGTCGACTGCAAGGGGTGTAGGACAATAGTACTTGTTCGTTCGTTTATTCTACTTATGGGCCGTTCACTTCACACGAGGACGATTGCGGATAAAAACAGCAAATTATTTAATCAGAAGTGCCTTTCGTTCACACTGCAACGGCGTTATTCTGGGTTGAAGACGCAAAAATCCGAAGACTCATTCCAAAGTGGAATTCCTGAGGACGCAGCGCTGTTGCACCCTCATCTGCACGGTCCAAAACGCAGAAATGATGGTGAATCCACAGACTTGCTGATGCCGTGGTCACGTGGCATGCGCGTGACGTCACACAATACAGAAAAAACAATGTCGGACTACGTAATCCCAGCGGATCTCCACGTTGTGAGCTTGTTATCGAGTGTCGTTTGGAGAAGTAATTCTACCTCCTCATCTGTTCACACAAAGTTCCTTCTCATCGCCATAGTTGTTTTGATTTTGAAGCGAACAGAGACGAATGATTGTACGCATGCGCGCGGACATAGCGGCACGCTGTCACAGCACCACCTAAAGCCCCTTACAGATAGAACGCGTTTTTGCGGCGTGCACCGCGGGGTGGTGCAGAGTCGGTGAAAGAGCACAGCGGCAGCGGGCACCTCATGCAAGTGTCCATAAGTTAAAGGGCAACGATAACATTGTTTTGGACATATGGCGGCCTTTGTTGGATTACTTGCCTTAAGATCTTTGTCAAATTATTTAGAGGGGAAAGGGTACATTAAACTAATTTACTGCAGATCACATTATAAGGCCCTTAGAAACAAAATTTCTCATAGACAAAGGGATGAAAGTTAAGTAGGATTTGATTTAATTTTCTCTGTTTTCTTCTTGGCATTTTTCTTTTGTTTGTTTTTTTATCACTAAGTAATTTCATTAATTGTATTCCATTTGTTTATTTTTGTTTATAAACCTGTAAGTACAAATATTGTGAATTATTTCTTTACATGTATAATGTCTTGTATTATCAGCAAAAAATTCTGAAAATAAAGTAATACAGAATATCAAAAGCATCACAAAGGTGCGTCCACCTCCAACCACACTCAAACTGAGGTGTGGCCGTCTGTTCTCCACATCACAGCATCTAAAAAGCAATTGTTTGGACTTCAGTGTGCAGCTTCCAGCTGTGTTCCTAATGTCAAACTAGCGATCTGCTAGCACCCTCAACAATTTAGGCAAAATAATGAGGTTTTTACATGTAATTTGTAAATACTTACATCAGGGATGTCAAAGTGATTCTAGAAAGGGCCGTGTGGCCGCAGGAGCACACCAGACTCCAGTCAGCTCATCAAGTCTTCAGTTAAAACTGGATTCTCTTGATGAGCTGAGTGGAGTCTGATGTGCTACTGCTTGGTTGGAAAGAAAACCAGCAGCCACACGGCCCTTTCTGGAACCACTTTGACACTCCTGACTTACATGCATGTTTACGTGAACTTATTTTCATTTTGGCAAAAAGAAAACTGTTTCCATTATGGAACTGCTAGAAAACAATAAAAAAGACTCAATACAAAGTTATGATTACTCCAGCTTCACAAACTGTTAATGCTAACTACTGTGAAAATTCCTCACACTTAGACTCATTATGTTGAATCAGTGCCACCTGGAGACATCACAGATGTCGGGTTGGAAAATTTTATTTAGAAAAGGAAATAAATAAGAAAAAAAATGTTTTTCACTTTTCCCTATTAGTTACTCATGTCAGTATGGGCTCTATTCACAGCTCCACCGCTTCCTGAACTTAAAGTAGCTCCTTTGTTTCCTGTCTGTCATTACTGAATGAACTGATTAGTCTAGGTGTGTCTGGCCAGTTAATGAGGTCAGGCGCACCTGGATTTACCATGTCAGATACAAAAATAAGTATAAAACATATACACACTGATGTAAACCATTTCATTAAATTCATTGAGGTTTTCATGATCAAAACATTTTTATAATATGTAAAACTGTTGTTTGGAAAATGATCTGAGATAACACAGTAAAACATGCAGCAGTGAAAGAAAAATACACATGATCCAACTTTATTTGTAAAGCACTTTAAAAAAAGAACAGTTGACCAAAGTGCTGCACATAAATTCCACAAATGAGTACAAATTACTTATAGTGAACTTACTGTAGGATTACTGAAGAACCTCAGAGAGTGCTGCCGATTACACTGTATGTTCTTGAAAATGCATGATCCAATCGTCATTCATTCAGAGTCATGAAGGAGAGTCAGGCTGACTTCATAAAACCTGAAAAGCAAAAAATAAAGTACATTCAAATTTACATATTATACACTCCTAGTCATTTTTCTATTTGATTTAATAGGAAAGTGTGTTTGGAAGTGAAGCAGAAGGTATTTACACACAAGCTGAGACTGTTGTGTCAGAAAGCAGTTTGGAGAGAGAAGAGAAAATGTTTGAGTCAGAAAGAATAAAAACTGCTTTTAATTCATATAAAATCATTGCAGTTTAATGTTTGACAAAAGTCTGAAACATGAATAGATTTATTTCATTATGCATCACGTTTATTAAGCCTTTTCCTCTGAAAGCATTTTTATACAAAGTTGTTGCTTAAGTAACAATAAAGCTCAGATCAGACAGCAAAGATGATAAAATACGAACAAACAAGATTGGTACTTACAGCAGAAACGCAAGAACACCTGAGGGGGGGCGCAACTTAACAACTTTATTTTTTTTGGGAAGAACCCCCCCATTTTATTTATTTATAGGAGGGGGCCCAAAAAAGAAGGAGGTTCACGTCACAGTAATCACATGACTTACAGGAATTAAGGGAAATAAAAAAAAGTGTCTTATATCACACACACACACACACAGTTTCCTTTGCTTATATAATTTGTTTTACAAAATGAGAATTTGCACATTATGAAATGTTTTTTCTATCAAAGAAAGATAGAATGAACAATACTTAATTTATTCCAGAAGGGAAATTGAATATTGTGTGTGTGTGTGTGTGTGTGTGTGTGTGTGTGTGTGTGTGTGTGTGTGTGTGTGTGTGTGTGTGTGTGTGTGTGTGTGTGTGTGTGTGTTTTTTTTTTTTGTTTTTTTTTGATGTCTCTAGATTTTTCGATAAAGGTTTTAACTGTTTTTTTTTTTTTATTATATTTTTTGGCTGTGTGTGCGCAGCAGATGATGAAAATCATAAAGTATCGTTGTGCTTTTTATTTTCTTACAGTAATTTTTCACTGCACTACACCATGCTGTTTTATGTTGTTAGGACTAATTGTATATTTGTGAGATTTTTATTCTAACATGGCTTTTTGTGGACTCACCATCTGCAGGAGGGACATTACAGATGTGGGGTTTGAAGTGGAGAGTTGAGTCAAAGATAATGCCTTTTTTAAAAAAACTTGTCCTGTCCAGCATGGTAGCAGCAGAACGATAATCTGTCTGCTTTGTTGTGTTGAACAGATTTGCTTTGCCAAAAGGAGCTCTAAAAAGGCTCCTCTTTATACTCTGAATTTATTGATTTCATTCAGTTGATTGCTTGTTTATAACTGCATTTTACACTATCGCTGGACCTGACAAGAGGGAAGAGAAGGTAAAGAAAATGAACGATTACGAGTGAAACAGGAAAAAAAAAACAATGAAGAGAAGAAAGAGAGAAAAAACATGGATACACTAACAGTCAACTGATGCATCTGCATAGAAACCCTTTTTAAAAATTGCATTCCATTCCATTGCTGGAAAACTGGAGGAAGCTGGCATGGCCTGAGAGCTGTACCATAGCTCTTGAGGAATGGACTTGATCGCAGAGCTATCAGAGTTATCCATCATTCAGAAAGTCGGAGGCAAGATGCATTTTTAAAAAAGGAAAAGGAATGTTGGATATGCCAAAATAAAAGAATTATGGATCACATTCATAAACTGAATGGATATAAAAAATGTGAATATAGTTGGTATTTTTGTGCACAAATGACCTACGTATATGGGTGGGATTTTTTTGAGGACTTGTTGATTTAATATAGCGCATTTTTATATGACAGCAGCACGTTACGTTTCCAGGACATATAAATGAGTGGTGGGACCTCAAGGTCATTTCACATATTTTTGTGAGATCATCAAGTTTTTTTATGTAGTCCATTAGAGTACCCAATGGACACACAAAGGGCTTTACAGCAGGGGCAACAGAAACAAAACTTTTTTATATTTGGAAGAAAAAAACGCTTAAAGTGATACAACTTAAAATAGATTGCATTGAAACAAAAACTTCCAGAAGGAGGTTACAATCAACTCCGAAATTACAATATGAACTTCACATTAAAACTAAAATAGCAGAAACACTGGTATTCTTTAGAAAACTAAAGATTTGCATAGCTATAAAGACTTGTCAATAACTTTCTGTACCCTGATACGTCATATATGACAGAGTTCTTGTACTTTTAAAACCACATTGAATGATATTGTTTATTCCAAAAAGGTGTCATACGCCCCATAAATAAAGCTGGAAACTATGATCATACGCAGCTGCTGCTTGTTAAATCAAAGCTTATGAAATATAGTTAAATATTTCATCATAAAAAGAACAGAATTTACCTCCTGAAGCTGTTAAAAATAAAACAAACTACATCATATTAAATGTACTGTAATTTGGGAGATTATTGCAAGTTTGTTGAGGCAAAAGCTACAAAAGTGTTGAAGCAAAGATGTCTTTTCTAGGAGTTCAACTGGAATAAAGGCAGGACATGAAAACCTGAACTTCTTTATTAATGTTTAAAAAGAAAGTGTTACAATCTATTTTTGAGAGATACATAAAAGAATGAATGTTTGTTCTTGTTTTCTTTTTTTTTTTTGTTCATATAAAAGTCACACAATATGTTTTCTTGCTCTAATTCATTAATAAAGGTATATTTATTTATGTAAATGTATTTTATATGGACATACAAGCTTTCTGCTTCTGCCTGTTCTAGTGTCACATATTACTGTTTAGTACTTGAACGGTGCAAATAATCTTTTCTTTGTGTGTCTGAAACAAAATAAAGTTGACTTTTCGTTTTTGTTCTGCTTCCCTCTGCTGGACACACAGAGGAACTACATCAAACTTCAAATCTTTCCTTTCATCTTTGCTGCTTTTTAATCTTCTATTCTGATAATGAACACAGTTTATGTTATTAACAGTGTTAATAACAAAAAACAGTCTTTGTCTTTCATTTGTCTTTTTATTGATGATCAACATGAATCACAGTCACACTTCTGCTCACAAGTTTCTGTCCACTCATCATGGACATCAGTGTCATGGTGACATGAAGCTTCCAGTCATTTCTTTGACATGTTTGGTTTCTGCAGAAGAATAAATGAACATAAATGTTTCATGGAAGAAAAAAACAGTTTTGTCTGAAAGATTTCATTAGTTTGAAGAGAACTACAGGACTACAGACTGAAACGGTTGGACAAACAGATTCTCTGTTCATGGAGCTTCTCTACAAAAACCATCAGACAGTTTGATTGACAGGACAGATGATCAGAGGAGACGAGTTTTTACCACCATAGTTTAGAGAAGGACTGAAGTATGGGTAGAGTTTGTCAGTGAAGCAGCAGCCAGTAAAGCAGAAGATCAGAGCTGCAGCATCTACATCATAAAAGGAGACCAGACCCTCCTCATAATCCACAAACACCCCCACCTTCTCAGGAGCAGACGGGACATGGAGACGGACTGGTGGACTAGCATTAGCTTCGTAATCATTTCCATTTCTCAACCGCACAGTCCAGAAACCATTCTGAGGACTCAGTGTGATGTCTCCCTTCCTGGTGATGGACTCTCTGGCGACTCCTAAATCCCATTCAGTTTTTCCTTTAACCTGAACCTCAAAGTAAAATCTGCCTGAAGAGAAACTCTGATTTCCTAAAACACAAACACAGTAAGAAAATCTCTCTGGATTATCTGGAAGATTCTTCCTCACATCACCATGATGAACTTGTTTTCCATCATCAGACAGAACCAGTTTAGGATGAGCTGTATCAGGATCCAGAGTAACATCCACTGCATCCTGCTGGACCTTCTTCATCTCAGCCTCCAGAATCATAATCTTAATCTGTGTCCTGAGTGTCTCCTCCAGCTGAGACACAGCTCTCACCACAGTCCCCTCATATGATGGAGGACGGACTCTGACCTCTGTCCAGTCCTTGGTGGGTGGAGCATCTTTCAGGGAGCAGAAGCTCTGGAGGAGGTGGAGGTGGTCTTCAGAGCGTGAGAGCTGCTCCAGCTCAGAGCTCCTCTTCCTCAGCTCAGAGATTTCCTGTTCCAGATCTTTGATGAAGTCTTCAGCCTGTTTCTCTGCAGTTTTCTGTTTGTCTTGGATCTCCTCTCAGAGCTCCTCCAGGCGTCTCTGAGCAGCCTCCATCAGAGCAGTGAAGACCTGAACAGCTTCTGCTGTCTCTCTGTCTGCAGCATCTTTGCTGATCTTCACCGACTCTTTCAGCTCCTCAATCTTCCGTCGTCTCTTCTGGATCATCTGCTGGATTTCAGCCTCTGTCTTCCCCAGCTCTGCCTTCTTTCCTTCATATTCTTCTCTCAGAGGAACAAACTCATGAGTCTTGTGGTCTAAAACAGAGCAGAGCATGCAGACACATGTCTGGTCGCTCTTACAGAACAGCTCCAGAGGTTTATCGTGCTTCCTGCACATCCTGTCCTCCAGGTTCTCCACAGGCTCCATCAGCTGATGTCTTTTCAGACCTGAAAGTGTCCGATGAGGCTCCAGGTGAGTCTGACAGTAGGAGGTCAGACACACCAGGCAGGACTTCAGGGCCTTCAGTCTGGTTCCAGTGCAGACGTCACAGAGAACTTCACCTGGTTTGGCAGCTTGTTGCTCTGAGCTGCTGCTGCTGGATTCCTGCTGAGCTTCATGTCTGAACTGATCAAGCAGATCTCTGATGAAGGTGTTGACCTTCAGCTGAGGTCGAGCAGGAAAACTCTCTTTACACAAGGGACACTTGTAGAGAAGCTGATCATCCCAGTGCTGAGTGATGCAGGTTTTACAGAAGTTGTGTCCACATGGTGTACTGACTGGATCAGTGAACACATCCAGACAGATGGAGCACAGAAACTGATCCTCAGATCTCTGGTTGCTGCCAGCAGACATGTCGCACCTCTGAGGAGTCAGAAAAACAACATTTAACTGAAGCTCAGTTTGGAGTTAAAGCTGCTGGTTGGAACACAGTAAATATGATCAGCTGTACTCACCAGTATTGGAGTCAGTTGTTGAGGAAGAACAGATGAACTTCAGACACAAACATGGAGATTTTCATCGACTGCATCTCTGATATGACCAACTTTGAATATCATTCCAGGAAACTACAGAAACTTTTTTTTTCAGGGCGGCTCCACCTCTCACTGCTCAGACTGGTTTTTTTCTGACGTGTTTATACCAAAACACACAAGATGATGTTGGCAGATTAAATATTGGGAGATACTATCAGTAAACTGCAGTTGATTTAGCAAGAAGAATTTAAAACACAGAAACAGGATAAGGTTTGTTCTCATCTCTGTTTCTGGTCAACACAGCCACCAATGTAAAGGACACGTGGTGGTATGGGGACAGAGACGTCTGAAACAAACATGTCTAAGTACATAAAAGGAGCATGAAGGGCCTTTAGTCTGATCCCTGCCTGAGAACACTTTAGCCAAGTCTCAAACCACGCATTTGCCTGAGTGTACTGGAACACTTTTGTCGCTAAATGCTGACCCAAACAGAGCACTGCACTTACCAAAAGTGAAGGACTAGCATTGACCGCTAACATGAGCTAACTCTACTGAGCTGGTATAACCGCGGCCTCAAACGAATGATCAGATCATAACTGTCATCAGGGAGTGAATAGCTTGGTAGCATGCTACATATACATTAGTAGTTATTTCTGAATAATTTCATAAACGTTACTTAAATCAGTACAATACCACCTCCGATGCAGCAGGGGTCACCACTGCTTTGTTCACCGCCATTATTCAGCTCTGAAAACAGAAAGTCACGCCTCTTCCGCTTCGCTTTGTTTTTGTCTGTTATTAGGGCAGCATCCGGGTACTTTCAGAGCACTGAATTTAGGCTTAAATGACAGCATAAACTCACTGCACACTCAAAAACAGTGTTTGAAGTGCTGAAGTGCGCGGTTTGAGACACAGCCTTTGTCTTCAGGAGAAACTCGGTTATTTCTTAACAGTTGGTTAAATACATTTAACCAACTGTTAAAGGTGCCATGACATCAAATTTCACTTTTCTGGGGTTTTGGGGGTATAATATGATCTGTTGTGCACTGATGAGGCCATGTGAATGTCCAGAGTGAGAATCAAAGTTCCTGTTTATGGTCTGTCAGCTTTGTCTCTCTGCTCAGAAACAGTTGAATCAGACAGCAGGATATCATTCTACGTAGTTCTATCATTCTACGTAATTTAATTGCTCCAATAAGAGCACACTATCAAGTAAACAGCCCCCCCCCCCCCCTCTCTCCTAACGGTTTATGAACCGTCCGCTCCCCCCCCCCCCTCCCCTCCCTGTCTGATTCAGCTTAGTGTATGGAGCTAGTAGTAACTTCTCTGCAGTCAGGTCTGGATTTTCAAACAAATGGATTTAAAAGCAAACTTCTGCAGCAACACTGAGGGAGGGGGCCACAACCTTGTCATTACCTGTAAGTTTATTTATTTTCTAAATGCTGTCTTGTCTGATAACGTAGCTCAAACTGTCTGAACTGCCCATGTTGCTAGCAGTTAGCCTTTAGCAAACTCCGACCGCAGCTTGACCTAGATTCTCCAAATAAGGTCATAGCGAAAGAAGGTGTAGCCAATCAAAATGAAGTCAACGTGGTCTCCGGGTAAAGCTCCATATTATCACCGGACCCAACTGTATTACTGAGGAAGTGAGGTCTGGCGTTTCAAAACAATACTCCGCTGTAAAAAATGCCGTTTTTTTCTTTGGAGTATTTACATATAAAGTAATGCCAACAACATAAACTAGTTTTTAACTGCTATGTCATCACTCCTTTAACTTTAAAAATCCGGTTATCTTGTTGTTCAAAACTCAGTTAACTTTAGCCATGTGATATCTTGACATTAAAGTTAACGCACCTAAGGACTGCCGCTAAAGTTTTAACGGTGTGGTTAGCAACAAACACCATAATGAGAGATAACACTGCGTTCATGATATCAGTTCAGAGAAGGAAGGACCATGTTATCTCGACCTTGATTTTAACATCAGGGATTATTCCAGGGCTGTCCAATTTGGGGCCCGGGGGCCAAAGTTGGCCCTTAAGTGATTATTTTTGGCCCGCCGCCTTTTGTCTTTTTTTTTTTCTTTCTTTCTTTCTTTTTTAAGAAAATGATGATTTTCCCGGCAATGTGAAAAGTTCTTTCGATATTTATTCATTGTTGCACTTCCCTTTCTGTCCACAAATTAACATTGGATTACATTGTGGGCAGGGTGGCGCTGTGGTCCACCTATCAGCTCAGATCTGGAAGACCATGATCAGGGAATAAGTGAGAAGATGATGTACAAAATAAAACCTCATACAAAGTAATGTGAAAAACAAATAATGAACACAATAAAGAATGGAGTTATTTATTTTACACATTACTTTATATGAGCTTTTATTATGAATGCTGTGGGCTAAAGGTATTTAATTTCTTACACTGCAACATGAGTTTTTTAGTTTTGGCCCACGACCATCCATGCAGTCATTTTTGGCCCTCCAGTGTAAAAAAATTAGACACCTATGGATTATTCTAACGAAGAGCTGCGCACCACCGGGAATGAAGGCATTCTTTGTGAGGCGATTTGGAGCGAGCAACAAACTGTGGACACAGACTGACGATTTACAGAGATTAATATCTTGCTTTATGGTCTTAATTACATTTTCTTCATCTACAGAAATTTCTGCCTCTTGTTCTTGAAGTGAAAGGGATCGTTTGCTTATCAGTACTTTCTGTGTCCTGTGTGTTCTACTACTGAGGGTTTGCTGCACTGAGAGGCCGGGTGAGCTAGGGGGCGTAAGAGTGTGAGGAGAACGGGGAAGGATGGAGAGACTGGGGATGAGGAAGAGTGTGTTGTGGCTAACACGTTCACGTTATGAAAATAAAGTCAACTAAAGTGAGGGTCGGCACCCCGTGTCTTACTGACAGCAGAAGCAAAGGACTTATCGTGCATTCCAGTTGTCTCGGAACTCGTGACAACATGATGTGATGTGAAGTGACGTGATGAACTCGTTTGTCCGAGATACGAGCTCGTAATATGCAGAGGACCCCGAGATTGTAGATTTAAAGATGGCAGCGTCCAGTACCATTGTTGCGTTTATTAAACTTCTATATAAGAGATTTTCTGATCATAATTTCTAAGTGTAAACAGACCAAATTATTAAATTTTACTCTCATGGCAGTCTTTTCTTTAAAATGCAGCGTGATTATGTGTTGTTTAATAAACAAATACACTGAAATTAGCTGTTGTTGTCATGGTAACATTGTTATTACACCTGTTATTTTTCTAGCTACAACTGGGTTATTTTCTAGCTGTTCTAGCTCACAAATAGGCTGTTTTGGAGATTTCTATTTTTTCCCCGAGTTGGTGCAACTGGAACGCAAAATAATGACGTCACCAACTCGCGTCTGCTCAGAATCCCGAGACTCCTGGAACGCACCGTTGCAACTTTGCTTTTTTCCGATATCAGAAGAAAACAAAATGGGGAATTGTGGGATACATTGGTGCTAATCAGTGATCAGTTCACTTTGACGGTGCCGTTAGCTGACGGCATGACTAACCATGCTTTAAACAACGCATATATAACAGTTGGTTAGCCAACGGCAGGTTAAGAATTTAACCGACTATTAGGGGTTAACCTGTGGTTAAAATAACCACGAACTGAACAACCGGGCCCAGGATTCTCGCAGCAGGGGTCTGACATCTCTGCACGGTCTCGTGGTTGTTTTCGTAAACTTTTTGAGCATAAAACCGCCGCGACGTAAATAGAAAGAGATGGCAAAACTCCAGTCCAGCTGGTGACAGCGTTCACCAGCGTTTCACATGACTGCAATGAACCAAAGTTCAGGAATTTAAATGTGAAATGATGGTAAAAGGTGATGGAACAACTTTATTTTCAAAAAATTTAAGTGTAAAAAACAAAGAAAGCCTCTGACTCTGGGGAAGGTGAGCAAAGTTTATTGTGGTTCAGGAATGTCGGAACAGTGAATGGACATCAGAGCTGCCTGAAGGCCTCTGCAGCTAAACATCAGCTCCGGCTGCCTTCTGTTCCAGGTCTAAAATCACCGTCAAGTCAAATCAGTCAAACTGCAGCTGAATAAAAGTCCTTTTATGATTTGATCCACCCATAAAGGTTTCCTTTATCCAATAAAACAAGACAAAGTTGAAGGAATGGTTTTCTCCCACATTTTAAATCCCTTTCCTCCACTCATCCATGCTTTCCCAAATGATTTTATTTTCTCTCCAGCAAGCATCACAGTCAGTGAATCAAATGAAAGAAAAACGTGCTCAGTGTTTTAAATCAGAGTATTTACACGTACTGGAATACAAAACATGGAATAAACACACTGGCTTTGTCAACAAGCTGTGAAGGAACTTTGTGGTTTGACCTAAACATCAGTTTTTTTCTGCTTCAACCTGAACATGAGGAAGACCAGAACCAGTTCTCTCCTCAGCTGCCACGTGAACTTTTCATTTAAAAAAAAAAAAAGAGACAAAAACGAATAAAATAAAGCACCATTGCTCCCACTGCTGAGCTTCTCCCATCGCTGGAAGGATTCACTTCCAGGTCTTCGGCTGTACTGGAATCAGAAATGGCTGCAAACATCACTCAGAGCTTAAATCTTCATCCCAATGAACTCTGCTTTACCTCCCGGACGGACTTCCTGCTGACTCAGCAAAACCTCAAACCCAAACTTCAACTCCGATAACGTGCCTGGGACGTGCAACATTTACGTTTCTACCAGTCAGATAGCGGCAGACTAATTTTCTACAGAACTATGATCAGACTTTTCTGTGGTGAACTCATCGTTCCTGCTCTGGCTCAAAGATACATCAGTCACTAGAAAAATAAAAAACAACTCTATGATAACACTTAAAATGTGCGTTTCATCTTCAGACGTCTAAAGTAAACACTACATAAATCCTACATGAATGACATCGTCGTCTCCCAGCAACAATCCTGAAGTCTGAATCCAGAAATCATCATGATCTTCATCCCTCACATGAAGCTGCCGATGCTCCTCATCATCGCTCCTTCACAACCACATCCTGATCAATTCATCCGATTCACCCCACAGCTCCTGTACAGGTGAAGGTGACAGGGCCCCCGTCAGACAGATCCAACCTACCGATGAAGGTCACGGGGCCCCCGTCAGACAGATCCAACCTACCGATGAAGGTCACGGGACCCCCGTCTGATAGATCCAACCTACCGATGAAGGTCACAGGACCCCCGTCAGACAGATCCAACCTACCGATGAAGGTCACGGGACCCCCGTCTGATAGATCCAACCTACCGATGAAGGTCACAGGACCCCCGTCAGACAGATCCAACCTACCGATGAAGGTCACGGGGCCCCCGTTAGACAGATCCAATCTGCCAAAGAAGGTCACGGGACCCCCGTCTGATAGATCCAACCTACCGATGAAGGTCACAGGACCCCCGTCAGACAGATCCAACCTACCGATGAAGGTCAC
>JALJCO010006383.1:0-32530 GCA_023101725.1 Atherinomorus stipes | reverse complement strand
GAACAGTGATGGATTTTTGAGTTTGTGCCATTTTTTCATATAAAAAGGTGAAACCCACTTTGCTTTGTTCTTTTTTGAGCAATTTAGTTTTGGTCATGGGTATGAATACTTTTGCAAGCCACTGTATAAAAGTCTCCAGCTGATCCAGAACTCTGCAGCTAGGGTTCTGACTAGAACCAGCAGGAGAGATCATATTTCTCCAGTTCTAGCTTCTCTTCATTGGCTCCCTGTTAAATCCAGGATAGAATTAAAAATTCTTCTTCTCACATATAAAGCTCTCCATGACCAAGCTCCATTATATATTAGAGATCTCATAGTTCCAGATATTCCAAGCAGAGCACTTCGCTCTCAGACCGCAGGTCTGCTGGTAGTTCCAAGGGTCTCTAAGAGTAGAATGGGAGGCAGAGCGTTTGGCTATCAGGCCCCCCTATTATGGAACCAGTCACCAGTTCAGGGTGGGGGGGCAGACACCCTCTCTACCTTTAAGATCAGGCTTAAAACCTTCCTTTTTGATAAGTCTGACAGTTAGGGATGGTTAGCATCCCGTAGTTAAGCTGCTATAGTTTAGACTGCTGCAGGACGTTCATGATGCACTGGGCTCTTCCTTTCCCATGATGCACTGGGCTTCCTTTCCCATCATCTCTGCTTCTCCATGTAGAAACTTGTGACAGTATTGCATCATTAACTGTGTTCTCCTCTCTCAGCAGATCTGGCTGGATAACGTTGCAGTAAACTGGGACTGCAGCTGCTTTTCCAGCAGCATCACTGGGAGTTTTTCAGAGTGCAGTAATCAGTCACGCTTTAATGATAATGAAAATTTAAAATGGTATTACTAATCATTGGGAATTTCATCACGGTTAATCATTTTACCGATAATCGTTACATCCCTACTCAGCTACTTACTGATAGCAGAAAGTTTCTAACGCAAAAAAAACAAAAACCAAAAAACATAAATAAAAAATAAAATGTTGAAACGCAGAAGAGGGCAGGGACGAGGTGGGACAAGGGGGAGGCAGCTGCTGGGGAAGAGTCAGCTTGGGCAGGGATTGGATGAGAGAAGAGAGCTATTTTAATCCAATGGGAGCCATCCAGCCAGATGGCTCCCATTGGTTAATGTTTTTGCAGCCCAGCAGCGACTAGAGCGGATGGATTTAAAAAAAAAAATTTAACTTCACATTGTGTAGATTGTACTATAGGACCATTACCATCATCTAAACAAGGTTATTAATAATGATCGAACTTTCAAATCGTAGACCATAGCTTTAAGGGCACCATCATTTTTGTCCAGGCCTGTTTCATGAGGTTATTTTTTGAAAATAATTCTGTTGAAGTGTGGTTGAAAAGCAATGTCTGACTGTCATTGCTTCATTTTCCTTAAAAATGTTTTTATTATCACTTTTGTCAAATTCAGGTTATTTCTGTGACTGAATTTTTCTTTCACTAACTGAGGGGGTACCAACAATGTTTCCACGTCTGCAGAAAAGCTCCCAGTGAGACAGCAGCAGAGTCAACAGCATGACTCAGATGCTCAGTGTAGGATTTCATCAGGATACACAAGTAACATTTGCTGTCATTTATTTGCTAAATATCAAACCAAAAAGCAACCAGTGACCACAAAGCAGTCTGATTCATGCTGCTGGTCATTTACCAGCTGCAGCAGCAGCAAGGAGGATGAGGAGGCAGATGGTGAAGAGGAGAGGTCAGAGTCAAGACCAGTCATTAACTGTTTAAGCTCAGGTTTTAAAATTAAACTCTTCCTCTAACTTTATTATTTGTTATTTTATTGGAATATTTTATTTCAATGTTACAACATTTGCAGAAATCTTGTATTCAACATAAATACATGAAACATGTTTTTTCCAACCTTTTGTTCTGTAAACCTCACACTGCCCACCGCTAAAACCCCTCTGGACACGCTGGACCTGGATGCCGAAGCGCAGCAGGTTCATAGACTGTGTCGACCACATCAGACGCTTCAGGCGCAGAGCGTCAAACTCAGCAAGCGCCGTGGCCGTGAAGCGATCGTTTCGCTTCTGCTCCACTTTCTGCCTGAGCCGACCCGACACAGATCTTATGACTACAGGAACCGCTGTACGGCACTCAGGTCCTCCATCCACCGAGCTGCTTCCAGCGCTGGTTAGAACCAGAACCAGACTGGAAACCGGTTCTTTAGCTTCTGGCTCTAAAACCACCTCTCTGTGAGTGAAGATCAGTTCATTTAGCTTGTGCTGTCTGGGTGCCGGGTGAAGCACCGAGCCTCACGGCCAAAAAAGCTCAATAATTACTTATGTCCAAAAAAAAGTAAATAAAAGTTCGTATTCTCACCAGCGACCCACCAACACCAGAGAAAAATATAATCCACGGCATATTTACCCGCAAAACACGGTAAAACGTCAGGAGAGACAGCCGCAGAGAGACGAGCCGCCGCTACAAACGTAGCAACGTAGCATCAGCGCGGCGTTACGGGGGGGCCTACTGGGCCTGGCTTGCACTATGGGCCCACTCTGTGAGACTGCCGATAGATCAGCTTTTAATACTCACAGCTGCAAAAAACAGCAAACGTGTTAACAAGGCAGTAAATGGATTCTTCCAGTTCAACTGTTTTCTTTTAAATACAGAATCACCTCTGAATGAAACGTCAGGTGTGTTTCTGTACCTGCTCAGCATTAGTGGGCCTTCATTTCTAAAGCTTGGAGCTGCTGTCATACTTGCAGACATGGCGGTGACAGCGCTTCGCTTTCACTTTCACCACTTCAGATCGAAATAAATAAATAGATAGATCAATGCAGGAAACACGCAAGAGCTGTTTCATTCTGAGAAAAGCTGAACAATCAGACCAGGAAACGTTCTCTAGACTGAATTAGGAAGAACTGACCCGTATGAGCACGAGGATGGACCAGAAGTATTGGATGTGATAAGGCAGAGGAGACGCGGTCGCGCCTGATTGCACGCTGCTCCAGCTTCCACAGCCAACCCCCCCTACCCCCCCATTTATGCTTCCCCAATGATCAGTTTAATATCACACAAAATATTGATCATCAGAACTTAAATAGCATCACTTCAATGTAGATTTGTGTCACAATAAAGTCATTCAATGGTGAAATTCTCATTAACGGTTTAACATTATAGGTTCGTGTGGTTATGAAGCAGTGGTAGAAATTGTTTCCCTTTTTCCCTCTGACACCATGACTTGCATGTAAATGTCTCTCCTTTATGTTTGTGAACTGCGAGAGCATGAAGCTAAAGACAAAGATACAGATCACAGGCATAAGTATCGCCGGTGCAGCTGCACCAGGGCCCAGACGCATTCAGGGGCCCATGAAGGAAGGGGAAAAAATAAACAGCTGTGCGTCAGATTTAGGGGGAGGGTGAATAAAAAAATGCCTGTAGCATACCTCATGCACACCTCTTTACCTTTTCTTTATCTTAAAAACACATCAAACCCTCTGAAAACTGAACAAAGCTGATGGTGTCTGATGCGTTTTAATGGGCGCCCACGCAGAGAATGAGCACCGTACGGAAACAGCTGTACGCGCTCTGATTGGCCGAGTCCCCCCCTCAGAAGTAATGAGCCGAAGTCCAACGCCACATGTTGCTGTTGTTGTGAATGGAATAGCTCAGGTGGGTAAAATAAGAGTAAACCATGCATCCATTTTCTACTGAGCTGGTTCTGGTTCTGGTTCTGGTTCCGGTTCAGAGCCACGCGCTCCTCGCTCTCAAAACTGCGTTTAAACAGGCTCCAGTTCTTTGCTGGACCAGAGTAAAGAACCGTTTGACATAACCTGATCTGGACGGACCTGCCGACATGAGAGGGTTTAAATAAGGACGTGATCTTCCAGCCAGCGATTGTAGACCTGGTCAGAGGAGGACACCTGTGGTTAGGATCCAGATTTCTGCATAAAGAAGGTGGGATGTTCTCCCCCATGCTGGTTCCAGCTGTTCTGCTCCTGCATCACACCAGCAGGAACGTCTCCTTCACTGCTGGATGCTGCTGATGCGCGATGCAAAAAGTCACATCAGCACCAGGTAAAACACTCATGTCCACGAAGACTTAAATGAAACTTCTGTTTCCCGCGACCTGCACGCACCCCTGGAGTTTCATTTAATTACCTTTTTATCCTAAATGCGGGAACCCGACCTGCTGCAGCATCTTTGGTAGAGCAGGAATCCGTCATGGTGACAACAGCAGTTCTCTCAAGCAGCTGTGCACGTGCAAGTCCACGCTGCTGATGCAGCGTATAGGGGTTGGTGAGGTCAAACGGCAGTGATGGAAGTTAACGACATCCTGGCCCGTCCTGATCTGAGCAGGCCCGTCCTGAGCGGGAATTCTGGCGCCGCGCCTGCGTAGCATCAACACGCTAGTAAAAGCTTAGCCATGTATTCAGACTGTGCATGTAAACCTGCCGTAGTCGGTCTGAACGCACCACGAAACATCAGAAAGGACGTCGTTATAGTCGCTCCTCTGCAGCCATTCTGACTGTTTACGGTCGAAGAAATGAGTCGCAGAAAAAAACGTGTCATTAAGTGTCATAATTCTGGGATAACGCTGATGATTTAGGGCGGGCCATCACAGCCATCAATAAACGCTTCCGTTCAGTAATTGGTCGGTTCAGTGGACTCAGAAGTGACATCATCTGCTGTCGTAACCGCTCTGAGACCCTGAAGATTCAGTCTGACGTACGTCCACTCTGGAGACTGATGCTGGGACTCGTTCTCAGAAGGTTGATGAACGCGGTCCCTGGAATTCCGGATGAAAACCATCGTCCTCAGAGACACCATTTAAAGGGATAGTACACCCACAGAATGATGGTCCTTCATCTTCTCCTCATCCTCATGCTGAGCAAGACTCTGCAGCACTTTTTAATATATCAAATGCAGCCGGAGATCCGGGGGGTGGGGGGAGGGGGGGTTCATTATCCACCAACGTTCATATAATGGACCATCGGTGAAAAACAGAGATCTCAAGCAAAAATCATTTATGTAATAGAAATAAGAACACTACGTTGAATGTTTGTTGTAAGTTTGGCTCTTTCACGATGTGTTTGAAACACTTAATTTTTAAAAATATCAAGATATTATTTTCTCAATATGAACGGAGTTTATTTATGTAGCAGATTCAGAGTTAAACACGTCCAGTTAGTGACCGCGGCTGCAAACCTCATTGTTTTACACCTCAAGATCCTCCTCAAATCCTCCTCTGAGGTGGATTATTTTAATCCCCATTTTCAGGATCAAAATGATCCAGATTTGGGTACAAACTTTTGAAATATCCAAAAGAGCAAAAATCTGGATCAAAGGTAGGATTGGATTCACAGATCTGGATTTAAATCTCCAGGATAAAATCTCGTCTGAAATACCCAATTTCTGATCAGATCTGGATCCACCCGGATTAATCCTGGTGGATTATGTTTGAAATACTGGGCCCTGGTGATCTCCCAGACTGGGGATCTGGATCACAATTAGGGCTGGACGATATAGAAAATAAGATTATCGATTAAAAAAAATCTGTATCGATCGATATCGATATTTATCAAAAAAAAAAAAAAAAAGTGATCAAATTTAAAGCTATTTCAGGTGCATCGTGACCATTTAAGCTTTTTCTGAATGACCTACTTATAATAAAGATCAAACTAAAGCCGTTTTCAGACCTGCATTGCAGAACATGAGCGGTAAAGTCTATCCGCTCTTTAAACAGACTCGTCTTTTTAAACATGTCGCTTCCTTACAGACTTATCGTGTCCCGGTGCTTTCAGATATCAGGAAATGTTGCAGAAAAGTTCTTTTATTGACCCTCTTTTTTTTTTATATTGAAAAAACCTCTATCGATCGATATATATTAATATTGAATTATCGTCCAGCCCTAATCACAATGATCCAATCAAATCAAATCAAATCAAAGATACTTTATTGATCCCCGAGGGGAAATTCATGTTTCAGTACAACCCGTCCAAGACACATAGACAAAACATAAACATAACAGGACAGGATCAGGCAGACCGTGGCCAAGCAGCCCCCCGCAGGGCGCACCTTCGCAGAAAGAAAACGGTGACATGAGGAAAGATGGGTAGGTGGTAAAAAAGAGGTCTCCAAACTCTCCACGTACACATGAGGAGACCTTAGAGACAAAAAAAAGACACACCAATACATAGAAGCACAAACTCAGGCAATCACAACATGAAAGACACACTGTGGGCAGAATCTGAAATTGATTTGAAAAACCGACTCAAAACTGAGATGGATCATGTGATCCTGGATCCCAAAGTTAAGGATCAGCGAAACTGTATCAGTTTCATCCGGATTAAACCTTCTGAAAAACCCAGATGATGAGTCAGCAGTTTCTCAACAGCGTTTTATGTCAGTAATGGGTCAACAAAGACGTCCAGAGCTGAAAGAGGAACATGAGCCCAGTTGGAAGTCCTCCTCTCAGTAAGCTGGGCTGGGTTTTGCACCTGATGGTTTCAGCACATTCCAGTCTGTTGAGTTCTTGTAAACTTATAAAAATGGTTCAAATATGTTCAATTAAGCCTGAAAACCTGTCTGAGTTGCAGAAAGTTGCAGTAATCAGCTTGTTGAGGAGGTTTTGGCTCCACAGATGGAGGCTTCTCCTCCTCCGGGGTTGCTGGACATGCGTGACCAACAGGAACAATAGAGGAACGTTTCTATGGAAACGGACGTCATGGAAGGACTGAGCTGACCTGTGATTGGTTGAGTGGAGGGCTGGAGCCTGGATGGAGCAGGCTGTGAGTCATCCATGAGCTGAAGTCAACTTTCAGGTAAAGATCAGATCAGATCTTCACCAAGCGTCCCTAACCCTAACCCTAACCCTAACCCTGCAGTCATTCCTGACTTCTCTGGTTCTGCTGCAGATAGACTTCATCCTGCCGCTGGTTTCTCCTCGGTGTGAATCGGGTCTTTGTGTGTGAACAGAAACGAGGACGAGGACCGGTTGGAGGGAATCCATGTGTTAGATAATCAGTCCACACAAACACGCCAGCTTCTTCTGCTTGTTCACATGTGTGTCAGCCAGCAAACCCTCCTGACTTCATCCTCCTTCTTCAGGTCACTGAATTCTCCACAGAAAGCAGCTGATTTACTCTAACTGCAAGAGAAAATCACTCGGAGAGCGCAGCCTCCGCCAAGCTGGACTCCTTTATCTTTGTGTGTTCTGGATCATAGAATCCTGAATTTTCTCTGGATCCGGATCAACTTTGGAAACATTCTAGAACTCATTCAGATATTTTCTTGTAGTTTTTTTTACCAACACTCGGGTCATTTGTACGGAGTTATATGGAACAATTCCAGAAATGTGTCCTATCAGGGTGATGATGATGTAAGAGTGTTTGGGTGTTGGTAAGGAGGTTTGATGTTCACCATGGGGGGGTCGGTCAGAACACACAGGACTCGCTTGTACAGTTAACTGTCTTTACTGGTCACTCTGAATCACAACAGCACACAATGCAGCAAACGACAGGCTTCCAGGTGGAATTGCAGGTAGTTCAGGTGAATGTGGATGGAAGTGAGTGTGGTCTATAAACACAGAAATACAAAGAAGCCACGAGGAACATTCGTTCAACACATAAACACATTCTAGGTACTAATTATTACTAATAAATCCTTCCAGTTAGGACTAAACATGCATATGTGTCCAAGGCTAACAGTTCCAGTAACTGGCATGTAGCAGGTCAGCTAGCTTAATAGCATAAAAAGGACATGGTGAATGGAGGAAACTTCTGAATAAGCAGATCAGCTAAATAACATTAAAGCTAAATAAACATCCTGGACTCAGCCTCATTCAGGCTTCACATCGTTCTCATGAATGTCTCTTTTGCTTCTCCTAAGATTCAGCAGGAGAAATCGTCTTATTGCAGACGTAATGCAGACATCCTGAGAATTATCTGAGAAATGATTGAGATCTCCTTTGGAACTGGAAGTGAGACCAGGTTGAGCTTTTGTGAAACTTTTCCATCTGGAGTCGAAGCTGAGAAACAGGAGAAATGAGACATTGTCTCATTCAGCTCTCACATCTGGCTAGGAGACGTAAATGAGACCTTTCTGAGATCTTTCCAACATTATCTTCCTCTGAGCTGCGTGATGAAACCAGCGGCAGGACGGAGACAGAGAGGTCTCCATGTCTGGAGTTTCCTGATCTGAGGCGGGTGATCGTATAAACAAGTGATGATGATGATGTTTCACGGTGTGGAGGCGGTGACGGGCACATGTGGGAAAGTTTGCATCCGTGAGTCAGCTGTGACCATTCGATGATGCGATGGAGCTCTGCTCCGTGGTTTTTATCAGCTGCTGATTAGACGCAGTCGTCTCAGGAAAACCTCACAGACCATCGAGCCGGTTCGTTATGATGCAGTCCGGATTCCTGAGCCTGGCGAAGGGAACGCAGCAGCACGCAGCGAAGATGAGGGGAGTGGGTCACGTCGTGGCAATGTGGCGGCAGACCCGGACTCGAGTCCCAACACGGTGAACCACCATGGACCAGTGTTCTTTTCATCAACGATGAAGATGACAAAATCATTTTGTTGACGCCCATTTTTTTCATGACGATAACGAGACGATGACGAGCTAAACATGACTAAAACATAACGAGACGAGACTGGAGCACCGTAAATTCTAATGAGTTGGCTTTACTTAAAGGTACAGTGTGTAAAAAATCAAAGGTCAATGGCAGAAAAATGTGATTTATAATTCAAAACTGTGTTTCTATTCATGTGTAATCGCTGCATTAGAACAGCGAACAGGTTTATTTTCTTAGAATGAGTCATTTATATCTACTTGCTGGTGCACATATGGAGGCTGCCATATTTGTTCCACTATTTTCACTACGGTGTCCCTGAATGGACAAAACAATGTGAGTGAAGTGAGAACTCTGAACTTTAAAACAGCTGTAGCAGCTTTGTTTGATGGGAGTTACAGACTGTTTTGGATCAGTAACGCCTCAAAAACGTTAAAAGTAGTTACTCATAGTCCAGTCATAGCTACACCTGAGACACTGGATTTACACACACATGAAAACATTTGTTTGTGTGGGAGAATTTTGGCCACTAACGGCCACCGTACATTCACAACAGTGCTGGAATATGAAGTCATTTAAAAGAAAACGTCATTTCTTTATAATACCCATCTTTACCCATATTTAGATGTCAGTAATTCTCACATACTGTACCTTTAAAAAAAAATACAAACTTTCTGTCTCAAAAAAATGAAGTATTCAGAAAAAGAAGTGATTAAGTAGAATAAACTAAAATGGTTTAAGTCTGCAGAACTTTTCTGAACTTAGTAAATCTGATGAAGCTGTAAGTGAGTGAAGCTGGGGAGAAACTTGATGTAACTGATTTCACATAAAGTAGATGAGATGTTTCACACCATCTTCATTTTATTTCTTACAAACACAATGACTTGAAGTTCATCTTACGTAAGTAACTGATGAACTCAAAATTGTTTTCACTGTTTAGCAAGAACTTAGTCTAGGTGGGTTCTAGCTACAGCTAATGTCAGACCACAGACGTGTGTCGCGGTGCAGCAGCTGCTGGATGCTCGCTGTTACATACAGGAGTAATCACACAAACGCCACCCCCCCCCAAACCAAACAGACCAGGGCAAACCCCACACCAGGTGTAGAGTCCCCCAGTCCTCCAGGCCCAGGGGATCCCTAAGACAGCACCCCTGCAGGCAGACCGGACACGACTCCCAACGTGGAGGGCCCCCACGAGGAAACACTGGAGCTGAAAGCTGAAGGATCATCAGACAGTTTTACACCGGAAGGAAAAAAGCTGCTCCCGTCTTACTCTGTGCCGGTGTAGTGCTGAAAAAAGCAACCTTTCAGACTCCAGTTTGGTTCTCTTCGGCCCCGTCCCAACACCCAGCATCCACCCTCCCACCCCTAGAATGCTCCCGTTGGGGGGTTGAAGTGCGTAGTGTGTCCCGGTTCTCCAGGGCTGCTCGAGGGTGGAAGTCCGTCACGCCCCCTTTTGCACCCTCAATCTACACTTCAGTGAAGTCCGCATCAATGCAGACTTCACCAAAGCATATTGCCCATAATTCATTGCTGCATGTGACGTTTTGAACCATAAAGGCGGAACATGTCCATGTTTGGTGATGAGCTCCTGCATGTGGGGAAAAACTGTCATTTCAGATGTAAATATTGAAATATTTCTTTTATGCTGTAGGTGAAATAATTACTGAAGTTTGTACTGTTACTTCAAAATATACTTTGAATATTAAATTCAAAGCATTTGAATAATGAAAATGATCAGCTTACTGATAAAAGTAGCTAAATTAATTTTTTATTTAAAAACTTTCTTTACAGGTAAGTCCAGTCAAGACGCAGCGTGTTTAACAAGAGAAACCTGTTTACCTGACATAGTTTAGATTAGTTTAGTTTAGTTTATTATGGATCCCCATTAGTCTTCATCAGTGAAGACTATTCTTCCTGGGGTCCAGATCAACATAAATTTTGAACATACAATTAACAAAAACAGGTTAACTAAATTAAAATACAATACTAAGCAAACATTTTAAAAGAAAAAAGCAAAAACTAAATAAGTATACAATACCAAAGCATCTATTTACAATAAAATTAAGAATAAAATAATGCAGCCATACTTCCGTCAGCCTTACAACTCGTGATTAATACGGGTCTCAGTTTCCAATGTAACTCAAAGAACTTATGTGTAGACAATTTTATTGATATCAGTTAAGAGTACAACTGGAAAAAGGACAAACTGACAAAAGTTACACACATACACCCCCCCCCACCCCCGCGAGACCATAGATACACGCGTTTGTTGCCAAGAATTCAATCATTATAAAGAAAATAAACACTCAAGAGAATAAAATAATTAAGGACATAGCGACAAAATTTTAAATTATATGTGTAAATAAATAAATATATTTAAGAAATAAAATTAAAGAGGGGTTTGGAGTCCTGCCTAGATAAACAGTTTGTTTGCTGCCCACTTCTCTGCATTTTTAACCAATCTGCCTGGTGCTCCTGAAGGAGCTGAATTGCAGAGGAGCAAAGTCATGGGGACATGTCAGTGGCCGGGAGATTGTCGGCGTAGTCCAGCAGTGGTTTCCAGTGTAAGTAGAACTTTTCAGGGTGGCCTCTGAGGCTGAATTTGATTTTCTCAAGCTTCAGCAGGAATAAAAGATAATTCAGCCAGGTTTTGAAGGAGGGCGGCGGGGGGATTTCCATAGAAAGAGAATTCTCCTACGTGCTATCAGAGATGCAAAAGCAATTACGTTGGCCTGTATAGTTGTAGTCGGAAGTTCCCCAGGAGGCACCCCAAAAATGGCTATCTGTGGCGAGGGGCTAATAGATATACCCAAAATTTCTGAAATACATTTAAAAACGATTGCCAATAATTAGATAATTTAGAGCATGCCCAGAACATATGCGTCAAATTGCAGGGTGCCTGAGAGCACCTGTCACAGGCTTCGGTTGCTCTGTCTGGATAAAGTTTAAATAATCTATCCTTACTATAGTGCAGTCTGAAGAGTACCTTGAACTGAATGATAGAGAGCCTAGCACAGCGAGAGGAGGAGTTAACAGCCCTCAATGCTTTTTCCCATTGATCATCAGAAATATTTATTTGGAGTTCAGTTTCCCAGATAGTCTTGCTCTTATTGACAATTGAGTCAACCCCTGGCGAGAAAAGACTATAAAAATATGAGATATGGCGTTTGGGTAAGGATTCAGCTCGGAGTACCAAATCAACACCACTGGGGGGTGGCAGCTGGGGGAACCGAGGAGAATGGGTTCTTGCAAATCACGGAGCTGGAAGAAACGGAAGAAGTCAGTGTTACCTAGTCCGTATTTCGAGCATAGTTGATTGAAACCAGCAAACACTCCATTAACATACAGGTCTCTTAGACATCGCAGGCCTCTATTTTCCATAGATAGGAAACGTGAGTCAATCTTAGCGGGCACAAATAAGTGGTTGTTACATAGAGGTGTACTCTGAGGAATGGAGAGCCATCCAAGGGTGCTTTCACAAAGCTTTTTTGATTCGAATCAGAGTCCGTTTGCTCAGAAAGTCCGCTTACTTCGGGGAGTTGTGAACGCGCAAACGGACTCTGATCCGGAACAAACAAGCGGACTCGGTCCGCCTACAAACGTGGGTCTCGGTGCGATTGAAGCGAACCAAATACAGGAAGTGGACTACAGATTGCATAGGCATTGTGGGTAAAACGTTTCACAACGTGGGCAAACGCTACGACAACAAACACACGTGAGGGACTGCGGTACTTATAAAGATGGCTCGTAGTCATACGTGGAGTTACGAGGAAGTAAAAGCTTTAATCGATATCTGGTCTGATGACATCATATCCAGCTCCTCGTACAGAAATAATGTCGCTTAGTGGGGGGAACAGAAGTTGTGAGAACCTTCTTGTACGTGCGTCTTGTCCTCTCCTACGGTAAATCCGAGAGCAGCGCCACTTGAGATTTTCATTGTTGGCCCGCTTGGCTCGTTTGGCAATAGAGCAACGTGAACGCGATCTCGGTCCGGAAGACCACCCCCGCCCCCAAGCGAACCGAGTCCCCAAACGGACCGAGTCTCGCGGACTATGCTTTCTGAATGCATCCTAAATCGCCTCCTGATTTGGGTCCATATTTTTAATGTATTAATTACAATCAGGTTAGATGTGAAATTTGTAGGAGAGATAGGAAGGCTGCTACATATTAGTGCTTGAAGGGATGTGGAGCACAAGTTTGTCTCCAGTTGGCACCAACTGTGCTGGAGTGACGTAAACCAAAGCAAAATCTTATGCACATCGGCTGCCCAATAGTACCTGAGGAGGTAGGCAATCCCAGGCCGCCCAAGGATCTATTCCTCTGAAGTAGAGATTTATTTGCCCTGGAACGCCTACCTGCCCAGATGAACATGGACATGGCATTATCAATCCTATCGAAAAATGAACGAGGAAGGTAGATTGGTAGACAATGGAAGAGGTAAAGGTACCTCGGTAATATGTTCATCTTTACTGTCTGCACCCGACCTGCCAGGGACAGAGGTAAGCGGTTCCATTTCTGAAGATCTTGTTTAACCTTTGATGAGAGTGCTGAAAAGTTTTGTTCCTTCAATGTGTGCATGGATCGTGTAACCATAATTCCTAAGTATTTTATGCCCACTGTAGCGGTCTTAAATGGTATAAGGTGCGCCGGAATTTCTACTGCCAATTGATTTATTGGAAGATACTCGCTTTTAGAAGCATTTAGTTTATAACCAGAAAATACACTGAAAGAGTCAATGAGTGAAAGAATGGGTGGGAGGCTTGACAGGGGGTTGCCCACATACACGAGTAGGTCATCAGCAAACAAAGAGACCCGATGTTCCACCCCATGTCTCTGTATCCCTTTGAATCCCCCTCTGACTTTAGTGCTATAGACAATGGCTCAATGGCCAGCGCAAACAGCAATGGGGAGAGGGGGCATCCTTGGCGTGTACCACGAGAAAGAGGGAAAGGGTCGGAGGGTTGTGTGTTCGTGCACACCAATGCCAGGGGAGAGGAGTACAAAAGCTTGATCCAGGAAATGAAGCGAGTGCTAAACCCAAACTGCTGCAGAGAGAAAAGGAGGTAAGGCCATTCCACCCTGTCAAATGCTTTCTCTGCATCAAGCGACACAACCACCTCTGGATCTATGGGAGAAGATGGAGTGTGGACAACACCAAGAAGCCTCCTTAACAGTAGAGAAGGAGCTCTTTCCACCAATGAACCCCGTTTGGTCTTCCGAAATGACTGAAGGCATGATGGGCCCCAGACGACGAGCTAAAATCTTTGCGAGTATTTTGACATCTACAGGTAGAAGGGAAATTGGCCTATACGATGCGCAGTTTAGGGGGTCTTTGTCTGTTTTGCGGATGAGTGAAATAGAGGCTTGCATTAAGGTGGCTGGCAGAGAACCATTACTGTATGAGTAGTTGAACATCTCCAGAAGTAGAGGGGCCAACTGATTGGAGAACCGTTTGTAAAATTCAGCTGGATACCCATCTGGGCCAGTCGATTTGCCGCTATTCATTGAGTTGATTGCTTCTTTTATCTCAAGAAGTGTTAAAGGAGCATCCAGCATTTCATTGTCATTGGGTGAAACTCTCGGCATATCCAATTTCTGAAAGAAGGCCTCCATCTGGGATACATCACTGGGGAACTCTGACGTATACAAATGACTATAGAAAGATTTGAACGAGGTATTAACTCCAGTTGGATCAGTCACTACTGTGCCTGATCCATCTCTGATCTGAATTATTTGGTTGGATGCTTGTCTGGCTTTTAGCTGGTGAGCAAGGAGGCGTCCAGCCTTGTCACCGTGCTCATATAATGATCCTTGGGAGCGAAGGAGGAGTCGCTCAGCCTCTGTTGTAAGGAGTAAGTCAAGTTCTGTCTTAAGTCTAAGCCTCTCTTTTTATAAAGATCAGGAGTATTTGTTAATGACAATGATCTGTCTAAGTCTGTAAGTCTGTAACCCCTGAGGAAAGCTTTAAGGGTATCCCATAACAATGATGGAGAAGTCTCGGCGTTTCTGTTAGTTTCGTAAAAAAGTATAATCGAGTCAGAGATATGTTTACAGAAATTTTCCTCTGCAAGCAATTGAGGGTCCATGCGCCAAAACCTGAAATGTTTAGGTTTTAAATCTAAACGGAGATCTAACATTACAGCTGAATGATCTGAGACTGTTATGGGTAAACACTGTACAGAGATGAGTGATGAGATTAGATTTTTATCTACTAAGAAATAATCTATGCGAGAGAAAAGAACCATGGGCATGTGAAAAAAGGAGTATTGACGGGAAGATGGGTGCCTGAATCTCCAGGGATCAACATAACCGAACCGATCCATAAAAGTGGACAAGGTTTGTGACATCTTTGAGGGCGGGATAGTCCGGGAGCTAGATCTGTCTAGAACTGGATCCAAAACACAGTTCATATCCCCCCCCCCCAATATCAAAGTATGAGAATCCAGATCGGGAATTAAAGCTAAGACTGTACTGAGAAAGTTATGGTCATCCCAGTTAGGGGCGTAAATTGAAGCCAAGATTACAGGCTTTTAATATAAAGTACCAGAGACAATTGTATAACGTCCCTCCGGATCTGTAATGACTTTATTGGGGGCAAACTGGATGTTTTTCCTTATTAATATGGCTGTGCCTCTCGTTTTACAGTTGAATTGAGAATGAAAGATTTGTCCTATCCATGGACGGTTCAGCCTCCTATTTTCAGAACGTAGTAGATGTGTCTCCTGAAGAAGCACCACATCTGCTTTTAAATTATTGATGTGGGTCATAACCTTTGTTCGTTTTAATGCAGCGTTCAAACCTCCTGTGTTCAAAGAAATAAATCTTACCATTTGTCCACCGATGGTCCCCCTGTCTAAAGTGTCAGTCATTTTACAGCAGTTGGTAAAAAAGGTGTCAAGTCAATTTTGAGACGCAGGCAGCAAAGAATATGTAAACCCTCATAAAGCATAATAAATGACATCAAATGTTCAACAGAAGAACAGCAGAAATCCGTGTAACTTGTCACTATAATAGTCCCTTTCCCCCATCCTCGTCTGAGCTTCATCTCCTGCCCCCACTCCATCCGGTACCCATCCCAAACTCCCCAAATATAATCAACATCTAGACTAATTTTATACTTCCCATCCTGAAACATCCTACCTCGAACAGTCATCTCTGACCCCATAACTCAACATGTCAACATGTGTTTATTAACCCTTCAAACATAAGACAAAGTACTGTACCCTTTCAACTTGAAGCAAGGAGTATATAAAATATTCAGAAGAATGTGTGAAACATTACATAGCAGACTAAGACCCAAGTAAAGATGCTTTATATAATTATCAATTAGTACTGTTACTGCAATAACTCAACTTTCAAAACTTAACAAACTAAGTCCTAGGCTTAATTAAGCCCGACTTTGGTCTAAGCTCAATCTATTAGAATTGCAACTTTTAAGGAGAAAACGAAGGAAAGAGAAAATAAAAAATGAATTAAAATAAAATAAAAGGCCACCCCTACTGCACCATAGGCCCCGTAAAAGTGTCATCACCTTTTTTTTTCTCTCTCTTATTATTGTCTTATTAATTCTTCTCTTTTTTATGTGTCTATATGTTTAGATGTTTTTAGCCTCGTTTTCTTATGTCCTGCCATGTAAAGCACTTTGGGCATCCAGCTGGATGTAGAAATACGTGCTATATAAATGAAATAAATGAAATGAAATGAAATAAGGACTGAAGAACAAATGTTTACAAAAGAATCATAACGAAAAAACAAAATGTCCCAGTACAAAGTTAACTCAGTTTGCTGCTAAAAGGCATCTTTGGATGAAACTACATGGGCCTTTAAAGCCCAAGACAGAGAAGAATAAAATAAAATAAAATAAAATAAAATAAAATAAAATAAAATAAAATAAAATAAAATAAAATAAAACGAAATGAAATGCCAGCGCAGTAGCCGCTGGGTAAACAGATCAACAAAAGCCGGTAATCCAAAGCATGGGATTTTTATATATTCACTGCAGTCATAATACAGCACCCACGACATAATGGACATCCATGATTCAAATTTATTAATAGTAACTTTACATCTTATTGAAGCTGCCTTAATGTATGTATATGCCCAACCTGGATGAGCTAGTTAGGTCCTGAACTCTGTTTGTAGCTGGAAGCAAACGCTGCAGCCTCCTCTGGGGAAGAGAATCTCTTCTTTGCTCCGTCGCTGAGCGTTATTTGCAGGCGAGCAGGGAAGAGTAATGCAGGCCTGAGAGAGAGGCGGTATAATTCGGCCATTACAGTCCGGTATTTTGCGCGTTCCTCCACCACCTCCGGTGCATAATCTTCAAAAATCTGGATGGGGGCTCCTTGGTATTGTAGTTTGCCTCTTCTCTTGCGGGCTTCTTGTATGATAAGATCCTTGATGCAATAGCGGCTTGGCGGATAATAACCGGCCGCGGCCTAGACCCTGGCCGCGGCTTGGCGGCCAACGCCCTGGGCGCTCGGTCGAGTTCTGGGGGGGACTCCAAGGTCTCCTTTCCGAACAGCTCAACCAGCATCTTAGAGAAGAAGACTGTGGGTTTGGGTCCCTCGATCGATTCAGGGAGGCCAATGACTCGGATATTATTCCCGCGGCTCCGACTTTCGAGGTCCGTTGTCTTCGCAAGCAGCTTGTTGTTGCTGTCGGCTAAAGCCTTTAGTTTGGTCTCCAGAGTACGAATGCGCTCGTCATCTGACTCGGCGCTAGCCTCCAACGAGATGATGCGTTGCCCAAGATCTGCCAAGGTGGTCTGCATCTTCTCTAGATTTGACTCCAATGCAGCGAAGGAGTTTTTAAGGTCCTCCGCTATGCTGGCTCGGTGTTTTTCCAGCAAACTTTCAATGCTAGCAAGGCATGTGTTAGCACAAGCACTCGGGTTTCACTGTCGGTCTTCTTGGTTGACTTCGTCGTTTTTTACATTATCCCGGGTGGTATGATGATGTTGTGTTTAATAGGTGTCGGTTCTAACTTTGGTCGTTGAGGGTAAAGTAAAAAGAGGGTTTTTTTCCCCACCTTTTTAAAAATTAGAGTTATGGGAGACGGAGACCACACCACCCTCACATGCTCACCAAACCGGAAGTCCAACTCAAAGAACTTAGACATGTTTGTATGGACATGTGGACATTTACGGACATTCTATGCTAAAGATAACAGTCACAGAGTGACAATTAAATCATTATTATACATTTGTTTCGGATGTAACGGTTATTTAACCTGTTCTGGTGAAATTATACACCCATCTTACAGAAATTAGTTCAGTAATTCATTTATTTATTAAACTTGTGTTGATTTCATAACTTATATTTTACAAGAACAGATGAAATGAACTTTATTCAGTTTATGTTTGAAAATGACGTCTCTTCACCAGGAACAGAGATGAAGCTGAGTTTGGAAGCCACATGAAATGACGTGGTTCAAAATGGAGGAACCGTCCCAATTCTACCTTTTTCCCGCACTAACCTGCACATCCAACGCTTAATGTGCACTTCTGCCAAGTGCACACTTCATACAAGGGAGTAGGGTTTAGGGTGAGTATTGGGACATGGCCCTGGTCTCACCAGACCAAACTTTTTCTTCTTCATCTTCCTGGAGTCTGAGTTGGGGGTTGAGAGGCACAAGCGCCCCCTAGAGGCTTTGTACCCGAAACTCTGGCATTGAGCAGAAACAGTATGAGAGACACCGCAGTGAAGAAAGATCAGCTTATTCTACACATCAGCAGCATGTGGAGGAAAGAAGAGATAGGAGGTAACGTTTAAACTCAAGCAATGCACCTTTAACAAGATATTTAAGATGCAACCATGTCTAAAAACACGTTCCTACATCTCTCTGACATGCTTCTCTTTAGGTAATCATGTCCTACATTGAGTGTAATGATGATATATTTTGACTAAGAAATAGACAAACATACAGTCGTGCTAAAATGATCCGTTCCCTCCAATTAAAGAAGGAAAATAAATCAGCTGTGAAATAAGATGAAATTGACAAAAATAATAAATAAAAATTCCATGAAAATCACGACATTGATTCTGAATTGTGCTTCAACAAAAATATTTAAAACAAACACACAAAAATAAAACAAGTAAACAAGCATGATGGGGCTCAGAAGATAAAATGTTGAGCAACACTTTGAGCCAATCACTGCAATCAGGTGTTTCTGTAACGTCCAATCAGACGTCTGCACCTGCTGACAGGTATGTTGGTCCATGTTCATGGGAAAGCTGCTCTGATGTGTCTGGGACAGATTTGTTTGTTTGTTTTTAAATTATTTCCTACCAAAACTCAAAAACAATAATTAATTTCACTAAATTATAATTTTGTAATTTTTTATATATTAGTTTCCTTCATTTCTTGTTATTTGAATTATTATTGTGAATTTAGCCTTTTCCTTAATTGGAGGGAGTAATGGAGTAATTTTGAGCATGACTGTACTTGGTAAGATTTTGACATTTTGCAGTCAACACAATCATATGAACCTGCTTTGAAAAAAAAGAGTGATATAAACACCAAACAGAGTTAAAGAGAACAAAGAGAGAAACGCCGTTTTATTAACAGTAACACGTTCTGCTTCAGTCTGGATGTGAGGAAAAGGAAACTATTACCGTATTTTCCGCACTGTAAGGCGCACCTAAAAGCTTTTAATTTTCTCAAAAAACGACAGTGCGCCTTATAATCCGGAGCGCCTTATATATGGATCAACTGGTTAATTGGTTGATCCATACTGGTTGTACACGGCGCTCTACCAAAATGTTTCATAAGAAAAACCAATAAAAGCCATTTAAAAATAAAAAAAATGTTTTAGTACGACTGGTAAATTACAAAGCCGCGCTGCTTTCAGCTTCACGGCTACCGTCGTCAGTAAACACCTTACTGTGCTTACCGATACTCGCAGTCCCCAAAATGGCACCTATCAAGAGACACGCTTACGACGCAGAGTTCAAGCTCAAGGCTGTCAGTCACGCAGCAGAACATGGGAATAGAGCAGCAGCGAGAGAATTCAACATTAATGAATCAATGGTACGGAAGTGGAGGAAGCAAGAAGATGACCTGCACCAAGTTAAGAAGACTAAACAGAGTTTCCGAGGGAACAAAGCGAGATGGCCGCAGCTAGAGGACAAACTCGAACAGTGGGTTGTTGAACAGAGAGCAGCAAGTAGAAGCGTCTCTACAGTCACGATTCGAATGAAGGCAACAGCGCTAGCACGGGACATGAACATCGATGAATTTTGAGGCGGTCCTTCTTGGTGCTTTTGTTTTATGAAAAGACGTAATCTCTCCATCCGCACACGAACTACCGTCTCGCAGCAGCTGCCAAAAGATTACCAAGAAAAGCTGGTCACTTTCCGCGCATCCTGCAAAAAGAAGATCACTGAAAAGAAGATCCAGCCAGAGCACATCACCAACATGGACGAGGTCCCACTCACCTTTGATATCCCCGTCAACCGCACTGTGGAGAAAACGGGTACCAGTACGGTGTCTGTACGCACCACGGGAAATGAGAAGGCATCCTTCACCGTAGTTCTCGCTTGCCAGGCTAATGGCCAGAAACTTCCACCAATGGTTATATTCAAGAGGAAGACCTTGCCAAAAGAAAACTTTCCCGCCGGCGTCGTCATCAAAGCTAACCTGAAGCGGTGGATGGATGAGGACACGATGAGCGAGTGGCTGAGAGAAATTTACATCAAGAGACCGGGTGGTTTTTTCCCTCCTGATCTACGACTCCATGCGCGCCCATGTCACCAACGCTGTCAAAAAACAAGTGAAGCAAACTAATTCGGAGCTTGCCGTCATCCCGGGTGGATTAACTAAAGAACTCCAGCCGCTAGATATCGGTGTCAACAGGGCGTTCAAAGCCAGACTGCGAGCTGCGTGGGAGCAGTGGATGACAGACAGCGAACACATATTCACCAAGACGGGGAGACAGCGCCGGGTGACTTACGCCACTATCTGCCAATGGATCGTGGATGCCTGGACTGATATATCAGTCGCAACTGTGGTCCGAGCTTTCACGAAGGCTGGAGTAATCACCGAGCTGCCAGGCAATAGCAGCGACACTGACTCGGATAAAGACGAGAGGGAGCCGGGCATGTTGGATGCCGTACTCGCCGAACTGTTCAACTCGGACACTGAAGAAGAAGAATTCGAGGGATTCATGGACGAAGAATGAACTGGAAAAGTGAGCTTTACGCGTTACACATAATTAAATGTTGATTTATGCACTAACGTTTGATTTAGTTGTATCAAACTGTTTCTTTTATTAGGTGACGTGTTTACTGAATGAGGGAAAAGTTTCCCCCCACGTTTGAGCTTTACGTGTTATACGTAACTGAACAATGTTGAGTAAGAGTTATGCACTAACATTTGATTTAGTGGTATCAGACTGTTTCTTTTACTACATATTTACTGAATCAAGAAAAAGTTCCCCTCCACGTTTGGGAGAAGACTGAACAAGGCTGGGTTAATATGCACATTAACGTTTGAACAACGTTACCATGGGAGTGAACGGAGTTGTCAGAGTGCTTAATAAAGTTTGACTTTATCTGACTATGTTGTTGACGTTCCCTTTAGCACAGCTCCATCTAGTGGATGTATAACGCAACCCCAGTCAAACGTTTGACTGCAGTATTATCTAGTTTATGCGCCTTATAATCCAGTGCGCCCTATATATGAACATGATTCTAAAAAAGGCCATTCATTGAAGGTGCGCCTTATAGTGCAGAAAATACGGTACAGTTTTTCTCAGTTGCTTACACACAAACCTTTATGTCAGCTATTTCTGAACTTATTCACTCAAACTTCACAACTTCACCTCAAATCAGCAAAACCATGAACGCATTCTCAGCCTTCACACAGTTTTCAATGCAGCTATTCACTTTTTTTCATATAACCAAACTCAATGTTCTTGCTAACACACTAAAATCTACCAGGAAGTAACTTGATTTCTCATTTTAAACACAACCAGACAAATGCCACAGTTCTTCATCAGAGCCTGAGACTCTGTCCTCACAGGTGGAGACAATGACTGCTTCACTGAACACCAACCAATCACTCGTACATAGGCCTATAAATAGGTCAAAGGTCAGACTGTCTCCTCAATCTCGATCTCAAGTTTATTTATATCGCACATTTATAAATGACGGTAGTCACCAAAGTGGTTTCTATTGTCTTGGACATGGATAACAGCAATGCTGAGAGCTTTGCTTTCGCCTCTTCCATGTGTGATGAGTGTACTTTGCTTTGATGTTTCTATTGTAGTACTACACAGTACTGCAGCCACAGCAGCAACAGATTTATTCAGCAAATAGAACAGTTTTGGTTCCCTTATTGCTTCTATATGCTATTTTCACTCTTATATGGCTCATATATATGGAGCAAATCAATAAAAACAAAAGAGCTTTACATTTAGATCAACAGTGTGTACATGCTTTGAAAATGTGTGTAAGCAGTTGAAAAAAACTGGACCAGTGGTTTTTCCTCTGTGCTCCTACACTGCCTCCCTGAGGACAGAAGGTGAATTACAGCAGGGAAGAAGTATTGAACACGTCAACATTTTCTCAGAAATATACTTCTAGTAGATACTGACATGAAATTTTCACCAGATGTCGGCAACAACCCAACTAATACACACATACAAAGAAATCCGAACATTTATGTCCATAAATGAAGTTATGTGTAATATAGTGAAATGACACAGGGAATAAGTATTGAATATTCTTACTGATATTTATTTACTACTACGTGTAAAAACCTTTGTTGGTGGTTCCAGCCTCCAGACGCCTCCTGGATGGAGAAACCAGTGAACGTTGCTCAGGTGGGATTTTGGTCCATTCTTTCCCACACTGCCTTCAGATCTTCAAGGTTCCGGGTGGAGCTACAGCTTTTAATAGTCGATTAATCTATCCCTGTAGTCGAACGATTAACTGATTAATCAGATAAGCTCTATGTTTTTAAAGATGTGACTGAGATGCAGTGGAAGTGATAATGAGTCCAAACTGGCACCAAAGACTGTGGTTGATAAGCATCGAGTAGGTGCATTACTGCCCCCACTGGTAGGGAGTGTCCTGAAATAGTTTATACAGACCAGAAGTAGGGCTGGACGATACTGAATTTTAGTAGTATCCCGATATTTTAATGGCATGTTGCGATACACAATATATCTCAATATTTTACCTTAGCCTTAAATGAATGCTTTGATGCATAATCACATTCGTAAGATGATTCTGTGTCTGCATTAAACATTTCTGTTCATGCTGCACTGATATTTGCTGGTTTTAAACATTCATGCCAAAAGGATGAAATCATAACTAAAATTGATCAAAACTGTATTGCACAGTTAAAGCAGTGCAGTAAGCAGCATGTAATTAAAAAATAAAGTGCCTATGACTACTGTTATGCCTTCTGGTAAAAGAACCAGTTGTGCTGAAACTTCAAACCAGCATCAACCTGCTTCTTCTTCAGAAATGGAGTCTTGCGTGGTGTGCGTGCATGAAGGCCATGGCGGTTGAGTGCATTCCTTCTTGTTTTCTCTGAAACAACTGTAGCTGCTGGTTCCAGGTCTTTCTGAAGCTCTCCACGAGTGGTCCTGGGCTGTTGGAGAACCTTTCTGATGATTGTTCTGACTCCTCTGTCTGAAATCTTGTGAGGAGCACCTGGCCGTGGCCGCTTTATGACCATGCCGTGTTCTTTCCACTTCCAGATGATGGTCCCACACTGCAAAGACTTTATTTCACTGTCCATGTATTTATCGTCTCCTTTATCCGTCATAATTTAAACTAAGCAAACTGAATAGTCTGTACTGCACAAATATACCGGCCTCAGTTAACTGAGCAATCAGTACGACTGGAGAAGTACTGTCCGTTTACCATTTAACCTAATATAATTAATATACATTACACTTTATGACGTGTGTGATCTAGCCTACATATTATTCACTTTCATCTCAACAGGAGCAATCCTAACGGTCAGAAGCGTAACCTGGCAATAGGTTTAAATAAAATACAGTATTTCAGAGCGGTAAGCTGCAGCCTTTGAAGGAATATAGTTGTGCATAAAATGTGTTGAGCTGCAAATATGTTGCACTGTAGCTACCAAAAAAAAAAAAAAAAAGACAGAGGCCACTGCCTCTGCCAGGGTCATCAATAAAGGAACAAGCCATGGTTTTATATATTCATATATATATATATATATATGCATGCATATCTGGCTTTCTCTATTGGTTCCTTTCGACCACTTGTATGGGAACTTTTTGGTCCAACTTATCTATCTATCTATACATATACTTTTAAATACTCTAGGCCTATAAATGGGCTCAGCTAATCCCACTGAAAAAAGAAATCATTGAACTAACTTAAAAATATTTCTTCAAGGGGTCACATCTAATAAAATAAAGTTGAGTAAACTAAATATAATTTAATTGAATGAAATTGCTTTTCTTTTTTATCCAAGCCAACTAATTTTTTTAGTCATTGAAAATTGGAAATTTATAATCGGGTTTACTTAATTAAAATAAATAAATGTGTTGTATTCATTTGATGCTGCAATTTTGGACAATTTACTTTGCTGCTTTAATTTTGGGCTCCTTATGCATTCTAGCTCAAATAAAGTTTTTCTATCAGTAAATGTATAATCTGTGTTTGTAGCCCACTACAGCGTGCAGGTATGTTTGTTTCATTTCATGTGGTACAAGGTTACAGTGATTATAGTGCTGACTTTATCTCCCTGAACTGTCCTTCACACTTCATGGTGCAACTTTAACGGCCAAACTGGACAGAATTTCTCAACTCTGAATATGAACACAACAGAGGCAGTAAAGCACATAACTCAGATTTATAGGATAACAATCATAAAAGGGTAACTTCCTGTTGAATTTGCTTTTCCCATAAGCCTTTGTGGTTCAGATATAAAAATAACCCCGCCCCCCTGTTGTTCATGCACGATGAAGCTGAAACAACTTAATAAATTTACTTTGAGTGAAAGTAAAAATTTATGTCAGATTAGTGGTTTTTTTAGTTGCTTTGACTAAAAAATGATTCTATCACCAAACCAAAATAATTAAGTTACTGTAGATTAATGTAAATAAGTCATTAATATCATTTACAGCACATATACTCTTTTTGGAGGGTGTTCATGAAATGTGGGAGAGAGATGTGATAGCCTAATTAGTTTAATGAATACCACAGTCATTTTCATTTAGTTTTCATTTTATGTTCAGAACTTGTTTAGTTTTGTTTCTTTACGCTGACATGTCCAACAAAAAAGAAACTTATTCTCACCGCGACGCCTGAACTACAGAAACATCCTTCTGCACCTGAACCGCGATGCTAATCTTTGTCATTTGTATCTGCTGAACAGCGTTTTTGCGGGTCACCGTCGGGGATCCGAACTGTTGCAGGACTCTGATGCTCACACCTGCGGTCAGACACGCAGCTGCGCGGCTGCGTTGGTCAGAAACGGTGGGAACGAGCCGGTTCTTTTGATTCAGCTCCCAAAGAAAGTCGGCTCTTTCGACTCCCGAACGGCTCTTAATTTAAGGTATTTGCAGCCCTATATTTTACCTTAATTTTGCAATAAATGAATGGTTTGTGTGTAAAAGACCTTTTTGCATTCAGTATTTTTAAGAGAAGCCTTAAAATTCTGTGCATTTATTCTATCTTCAAACTTTTTACTTGATAGCGACAGTACATATTAATGAACAACAGAGGTAAACATGTTGGATTAGCATTAGCAAGCTAATTAGCATCAGCAGTTCCTTGGCAGGTAAAGAAAAGATACATGTGGCAGTTGACAGTCCTGTCACTATGCCTCCGAGTGTTCATGTTCACTGGCTACTTGGCCAAGGGGATGTCCCTTTGGCTGACTGGTTAGTGCACATGACTCTCACGCCGTGGAAGTCTGGGGATCAAATCCCACCCGCCCTCCTTCATCCTGCCACATACACTATACAATAAAACAACTAAATTAAACCTACAGGTGTCACAGGACAACACGATGCACTCTCCTCACCACTAACTCCTGTCTTCACTTGCGATGGAACATAGCCTTTCTGTTTTCATATATTTGTACAACTTTATATGCTCACATGTGACTGGCAGCATGGCCTCCATAGTGGCCAGTTATTCTTTTCTTTTTTTAAAATATAGCCTGACTGACTAAAACATTATTTAATTCCATTGACTAAAACTATCAGATACAGAAATGACTTAAATGTGACTAAAACTAATAAGTATTTTCGTCAAAAAGACGAAGACTAAGACTAAAACTCAGACAGCTGCCAAAAACAACACTGGTATGAACCAACCAGATCCATTTGGTGACCAGTCGACTTCCTGTTCCAGAGTCAGACGTTAAAATGGAGGCAGCTCTGGAACAAACTCTGAAAACCGCAGGTCTGAGGAGGTCTGAGGAGCATCAGTTAATCTGCGACCCCCCCTCACCGTCACGGTCACCCCTCCACAGCCAGTTTTGGTGTTCCTCTGTTAAACCAGAATGCTCTGACCAAGGTTTCAATAGTTTGGGATTTTTAATTTAAGTTTTTATTTCGTTTTGACTTTTTGTTTTTCATTTCAGTTAGTTTTAGTTCTTTCTGTGAGCAGGTTTGCTAGTTTTTATTTGTTTTTTGTTTTTTTGGGAGAATGCTTAGTTTTAGTTTAGTTTTTGTTAGTTTCAGTGTTAGTTTTAGTTTTGGGGGGTTTTCTTTCCTAAATAATATAGATTTGTCTGGTGTGACATTCAAAATCATCATAGAGTCACTTGGAGTAAAACCGGCAGAGCAAAGTAAACAGATCAAACAGAAATAGATTTCATATCAACCCAAAAGACTGACGTATAAGATACATTTACAAAGACTAAAACTAAGGATGTTTTACAGTTCCAGTTATAGTTTTTTTAAACTGTCGTTTTTATTTTAATTTCAGTTCACAAAAATGTTTTTTCAATCTTAGTTTTTGTTTTTTCGTTAGTTTTAGTGAACTATAATAACCTTGGCTCTGACAAGGCTGGTCTAGCCTGAAACAGGGTCAAGGGTGGCCCCAAGACCCAGAAGACCAGCAGCCATCCCAGAGCATGAATCCCAGCCGGTCCACTGGAGAAACCAGGCCGGGGCCAGATCTCCCTGGAGCCGTGGAGGACATCCAGGAGACAGAACAAGCAGACCTCACGTTCCCTGAGTCAGTCAAGCTTCTTTAATGATGCAAACCTGGATTTGTGGTCATCACCCACATGCTGGAGGGATCCTTTCATGAGCTGTATATTTGTAATGTCGACAAACTCATCCGTTATACTTTCTTTCCTGAACAACAATGTGAACATGCGTTTGATTTTATCAGAAATGCTGACGTGGACTTCAGAGCTAAGTTTTTTAAAAACAGAATTTGTGTCCATCATTGATTCAAAGGAGCAGATTTATTGTGACGTCCACTGTCTAGAGACCTGGTAGCTGGTTCTTCATCTGCTCAGCAGATGCTGGACTTGCATATCCCCGGTCATGAATCAGGTTAATGCTGCTGCCTCAGCCTCATCCTCTCCATCTTCACCCAGCGGGCGATGAGCTCCGACTCAGCTTTACGGACACCGATCACTGATGTTGGGTCAGCTTCATTGGAGCCTCTGCAGGAAACCACCAAGAAAAAGTCCCATTTGTCGAACTGAAGTAAAACTAAAACCACAAAACTAAGCTTCGTAACCACTTATCACAAATACAGCTGTGTGAAAAAGTGTTTCCTCCTTCCTGATTTCTTATTTTTTTGCACGTTTGTCGCACTTATATGTTTCAGATCATCAAACAAATTTAAATATTAGACAAAGATAACACAAGATAAAAAATGCAGTTTTTCAATGAAGGTTTTTATTAGTAAGGGGGGGGAATCCAAACCTGCAGCAACAACTGCATCAAGCGTTTGTGATAACTGGCAGTGAGTCTTCTACAGCGCTGTGGAGGAATTTTGTTCCACTCATCTTTGCAGAATTGTTGTAATTCAGCCACATTGGAGGCTTTTCCAGCATGAACCGCCTTTTTAAGGTCATGCCACAGCATCTCAATGGGATTCAGGTGGGGGCTTTGACTAGGCCACTCCAAAGTCTTCATGTTGTTGTTCTTAAGCCATTCAGAGGTGGACTTGCTGGTGTGTTCTGGATCATTGTTCTGCTGCAGAACCCAAGTGCGCTGCAGCTTGAGGTCACCAACAGATGGCCGGACATTCTCCTTCAGGATTTTTTGGTAGAAGCAGAACTCATGGTTCCATTTACCACAGCAAGTCTTCCAGGTCCTGAAGCAGCAAAACAGCCCCAGACCATCACACTACCACCACCATGTTTTACTGTTGCTATGATGTTCCTTTTCTGAAATGCCGTGTTACTTTTACGCCAGATGTAATGGGACCTCCACCTTCCAGAAAGTTCCACTTTTGTCTCGTCAGTCCACAGAGTATTTTCCCAAAAGTCTTGGGGATCATCAAGATGCTTTCTGGCTAAACTGAGACGAGCCTTTATGTTCTTTTTGCTCAGCAGTGGTTTTGGTCTTGGAACTCTGCCATGCAGCCATTTTTGCCCCCCAGTCTCTTTCTGATGGGGGAGTCATGAACACTGACCTTCATTGAGGCAAGTGAGGCCTGCAGTTCTTGGATGTTGTTCTGGGGTCTTTTGTGACCTCTTGGATGAGTCGTCGCTGTGCTCTTGGGGTCATTTTGGGCGGCCGGCCCCTCCTGGGAAGGTTCACCACTGTTCCATGTTTTCACCATTTGTGGATAATGGTTCTCACTGTGGTTCTCTGGAGTCCCAAAGCTTTAGAAATGGCTTTGGAACCTTTTCCAGACTGATAGATCTCAATGACTTTGTTTGTCATTTGTTCCTGAATTTCTTTGGATGGCAGCATGATGTCTAGCTTTGGAGGATCTTTTGGTCTACTTCACTTTGTCAGGCAGGTCCTATTTAAGTGATTTCTGATGGAGAACAGGTGTGGCAGTAATCAGGCCTGGGTGTGGATAGAGAAACTGAACTCAGCTTTCCAAAGATGATAAACCACAGTTAATTCATGTTTTAACAGAGGGGGCAATCACTTTTTCACACAGGGCCATGGACGTTTGCCCCCCCCCCCCCCCAATAAAAATCTTCATTAAAAAAGTGCATTTTCTGTTTACTTGTGTTATCTTTGTGTCATATTTTTTTGATGATCTGAAACATTTAAGTGTGACAAACATGCAAAATAATAAGAGATCGAGAAGGGGGCAAAAACTTTTTCACACAACTGTATCATATGTATTGCATCGAGTTTCTGAGACTGATTTCATCACTACCATCACTGGTAAAAACTTTGCTCCAAAGCCGGTTGGTTTCAATCTAATATTTTTCTTCTGTCTCCTCGTGGATACCTTTGGTACCTCTGATGTGCCACACAGCAATAAATTGTATCTACAGTCATCCTCTAAATTATTCCTTCCCTTCAATTAAAGAAGGAAAAAAAAAATCAGTTGTCAGTGAAATAAGATGAAATTGACAAAAGTAATAATAAATAAAAATTCCATGAAAATCCCAACATTGATTCTGAATTGTGGTTCAACAGAAATATTAAAAACAAACACACACACACACAAACAAGTAAACGAGCTACGAAGCTAAAATTTTGAGACAATCACTGCAATCAGGTGTTTTCTGTAACGTCCAATCAGACGTCTGCACCTGTTGACAGGTATGTTGGTCCATGTTCATGGGAAAGATGCTCTAATGTGTCTGGGACAGTTTTGTTTTGTTTGTTTTTTTTTTTTTTAATTATTTCCAACCACAATTTAGAAGCAATATTTTATTTCACTAAATTATAATTTTGTAATTTTTTATTTTAGCTTCTTAGCTTTAGCTTCTTCTTATGTGAATTGGAGTCCCAAAGCTTTAGAAATGGCTTTGGAACCTTTTCCAGACTGATAGATCTCAATGACTTTGTTTGTCATTTGTTCCTGAATTTCTTTGGATGGCAGCATGATGTCTAGCTTTGGAGGATCTTTTGGTCTACTTCACTTTGTCAGGCAGGTCCTATTTAAGTGATTTCTGATGGAGAACAGGTGTGGCAGTAATCAGGCCTGGGTGTGGATAGAGAAACTGAACTCAGCTTTCCAAAGATGATAAACCACAGTTAATTCATGTTTTAACAGAGGGGGCAATCACTTTTTCACACAGGGCCATGGACGTTTGCCCCCCCCCCCCCCCCCAATAAAAATCTTCATTAAAAAAGTGCATTTTCTGTTTACTTGTGTTATCTTTGTGTCATATTTTTTTGATGATCTGAAACATTTAAGTGTGACAAACATGCAAAATAATAAGAGATCGAGAAGGGGGCAAAAACTTTTTCACACAACTGTATCATATGTATTGCATCGAGTTTCTGAGACTGATTTCATCACTACCATCACTGGTAAAAACTTTGCTCCAAAGCCGGTTGGTTTCAATCTAATATTTTTCTTCTGTCTCCTCGTGGATACCTTTGGTACCTCTGATGTGCCACACAGCAATAAATTGTATCTACAGTCATCCTCTAAATTATTCCTTCCCTTCAATTAAAGAAGGAAAAAAAAATCAGTTGTCAGTGAAATAAGATGAAATTGACAAAAGTAATAATAAATAAAAATTCCATGAAAATCCCAACATTGATTCTGAATTGTGGTTCAACAGAAATATTAAAAACAAACACACACACACACAAACAAGTAAACGAGCTACGAAGCTAAAATTTTGAGACAATCACTGCAATCAGGTGTTTTCTGTAACGTCCAATCAGACGTCTGCACCTGTTGACAGGTATGTTGGTCCATGTTCATGGGAAAGATGCTCTAATGTGTCTGGGACAGTTTTGTTTTGTTTGTTTTTTTTTTTTTTTTAATTATTTCCAACCACAATTTAGAAGCAATATTTTATTTCACTAAATTATAATTTTGTAATTTTTTATTTTAGCTTCTTAGCTTTAGCTTCTTCTTATGTGAATTACTTTTGTGAATTTAGCCTTTTATTTAATTGGAGGGTAGGAATAATTTTGAGGATGACTGTACATGCATCTCTTTTAAACATTTTGTTAAGCCCTCCCCCGGAAAAAAAAATGAAAGGGGTAGTTTGGAATTTCTTTTTCATTTTTTTCATCATTTTGGAGTTAGCCAAGGTACTATTTATCACCGGAGACAGTTTGGATATATATTTTATCCCAGTATTCTAGTTGCAGTAGGTTGCCATAGCTATGGCTAGCATAGGTGATAGAAGGTCGTTAAAATCCATTTTATCCACTCCATCCAGTACCCGAGGCAAATTAGTTATAATGCAAAACTATCTGTGCAAACGCCATGTTAATAGAATAATGCTACAAATAAAGCTATCCTTACATCATTCAGTATGCATGACGTTCCGTGGGACTACTTTCTGACCAGCTGTGGACTGCAGGTCCACACTGCTCTGAGTGGTGTTCCTGGTTCACAGACATATGGTAACAGTTAGATGAAAGAAATTAGAAATAATCTTTCAAATCCGACATATCCTCATGCCTTTCACACATGGTCATATCTTTGACTGTATACTGCAACTTCCGGACTGTTTAGCGTACCTGAATACAAAGTGCACCCACTAGAAAATGAGATGTGCACATATACAGGCGGCTTTGTCAGGAAGCAGCAGGTGTCCTCATTGTAACGTGAGCTACAGCATATAAGCTACGTACCGACAGAAATGTTTTATTCGTGCAGAACGCAGCTGCTCGTCTCCTGACTGGGTCTAAACGCCGTGAGCACATTACTCCGGTGTTTGTTTCTTTACACTGGTTTCAGTGCAGTCTAGGATTCAGTTTAAGATTTTACTACTTGTTTTTAAGTCTTAATGGTACTGCACCACCTTCTGGAACTTCTGAACACTTACAGCCCAGTCAGAGCACTGAGGCTGAAAGGAAGAGGTGATGGGGCTTTTCCTGTTGCTGCTCCTCGGCTTTGGAACAGCCTGCCCCGAACCATCAGATCTGCACAGTCCGTTATCATTATATCACTGCTGAAAACTCATTTGTTTTCACTGGTTTTCCACCCAGTTTGAGTGTCACATCTATATTTACATTTTATATTTTTGTATCTTTGGTTTTATCTGTTAATGTGATTGTGTTTTTATTCTGTTTTTATTTCTGATTTATTCTTTTATTCTGTACAACACTTTGGTGTGAAATGTGACTTTACTTATTTTTCTTAACAGTGCCTGGTCCAGGGCTGGTTAGAAATAAATAAAAATGTTAACGCCGCCTCCAGCGTCTCACCGGTGAGCACTGATCATAAAGCCCAGCTGTCTGGAACTATCCATCAATTAGCTCCATCGTTGTTCAAGCCGCAGTGTTCAGTGTGTGGAAAAAAAACGCCTGGTAGACCAGAATTTACAGTATTTGTGTAATGAATTTTTTTGTGCACATAGCGGCAGATATCACTCCGCTGCCACATCTAGGAAGTAAAACTAGTTTTATCTTAACATAATCGATTAGAAAATACGTTGAAACTGTCTCCAGTGATAAACAGAACCCTGGCTGAGGCCTATGTCAAAAAACTACTTCTTTAAAATAAAAAAAGGAGATTTTCTGCTCATGTGTTCTTGGGTCATGATTTAAAGGGAAAACCCTCCAGGAGCTTGTTGTACCTCAGGTCCAGATGATGAGCTCCTCCTGAAATGTTGAGGGCAACCAGCGACGAGCTCAGAGACTTCCTGACCTGAAACACAGGACAGCAGATTAACTCCAGGTCTGGCCCTGGTTCTGCCATACTTGGGCCTGGTTTTGGCCCTAGTATGGCCCTGGTTCTGCCATACTTAGGCCCGGTATTGGAGCTAGTATGGCCCTGGTTCTGCCATACTTGGGCCCGGTATTGGCCCTAGTATGACCCTGGTTCTGCCATACTTGGGCCCGGTATTGGCCATAGTATGACCCTGGTTCTGCCATACTTGGGCCCGGTTTTGGCCCTAGTATGGCCCTGGTTCTGCCATACTTGGCCCTGGTTTTGC
>JALJCO010006381.1:0-54277 GCA_023101725.1 Atherinomorus stipes | reverse complement strand
GGCGTCAAGTTTACGTGCGAAGTCTATGTAAACGCGCGTCACGGAGCGTCAAACCTTCTTGCGGCGCGTTTAGGGCGTCAGGCGCTGCACGTTTGGAGCGTTTTGGCATTTTTTTGGCACCGGAGTTGGAAAATCTGAACTTTTGCCGCTTTGTCGCGGAGCGTCAACCAATCAGAGAGACTCAGCATGTGTCAGTGTCGTGACGCAGACACATTTTCTGACAGGACGGGAAATACAGAGGAGACCGTGGGGAATGTCTCCACTCCACGAAGATAGTGGAGAATAAACTGAGTCCGGTCCCAGGTTCCCAAACGGCGGGTTGATGACCTGCTGTCCCGACCGGATTAATGAGCTTATAATGCCGTCCGATGTGGGACTGTAGGTCATTAAACTGGGGTGGGTAGGATGAAAGCTGAAATCTCCCACCGTCGGCGTGTTGAATCCCCACATGGCGCAGAAACGCCCGACAGCATTTTTCTCTGGCCTTGTTGAGTAGTTAATAAAGCCAAGCAGCTGCTCAGTTTCATCCGCCATGGTAACGCACAGACAGGGGTAACAGCCGGATCCACCACCCCACTCTAGATGCTCTTGCCACGCGTCAGCAGCTTTTTGGTCTGTCAGCGTCTGGATGGAGGGTTTGGAATGTCAGCGTCTGATTTTATGTGAACCAGCATCAAACTTTGGGCTTCAAGCGCGTTTTTGCCGCAGACAACGCAGTCAGTCTGAACGCACCATTAGGTTTCGTTTCTCTGTCCTGTTCGTGGCTGCAGGCCGGTTTAAATAGTCTTCTCTGGTGTAAGAACCAACAACAGTTTATGGAGGTCTATAGGTTTATTTTAGTTTAATTAGTGAGATGGAGGAGGAACCAGTCGCTCCTCGAGAGTCTGAGTTTTTTCTCCTGCAAATGGAGAATGCACATCGCGATAGGAGCTTAAAATGGATCAGCTGTAGGTGTTTATTCCAGCATGTTATCTGAGATGTGAACTTTAAGGATATTTAACGCGACTCCACTGCATGAAACGGTTTCATTAGGACTTTAATGGAAAACCTTCCTGGAATGCGCTGCTAGGTAGCTGCAATTTGTGAAAGCTCTCCCTTAACTTTTGTGTTTTTTTTCTAATATAGTTGTCTTTTTTTTATCGACATTATTCGTCAGATTAGGTTTTTCTTGGAGGATTTTTTATGCTGGTTTCAACGGTGTGCAATTCGGGAGATTTTTCCTCGTATATTGGCTTTTTTCACTGCTTGTTATGATGTGTATCCATAGCAACGGAAAAATTGTTTACCACCGTGATCAACTGTTAAAACTCTCCCAAATCAAGATTTTCAGCGAAATAACACGTCAAATCCCAGTGGAGTTAAGGAGAAAGACAAGAGGATGCAGGGCAGGGGTAAGGCAGAGAGAAAAACGGTGGAGATTTAAACCGTTTCTTCCAACTGTTGTGATGGGTAACGTGAGATCGCTAGCTAACAAGATGGACGAGCTCGAAGTGCTAACAAGGTCTCAGAAAGAGTACAGAGAATGCAGTATCATGTGTTTCACCGAGACTTGGCTGCATGAACACATCCCGGACTGTAATGCGTCTGTACACGAGCTTCAAGACGGTCCGTGCGGACCGAAATATACAGCTCAGCGGGAAGCGGAAGGGAGGCGGAATTGCAGTGCTGGTCAGTCAGCGCTGGTGTCATCCAGGACACGTCACTGTCAAGGAGAAGATCTGCACAAGAGACATTGAACTGTTAGCTGTGAGTTTCCGTCCATATTATTTACCCAGAGAGTTTGCCTGTGTTATTCTGGTAGCGGTTTATATAATACCAGGTACCGCACCAGAGACAGCCTGTGATGTCATCAGCTCCGTCGTGGCTAAACTACAAACACAGCATCCAAACTCATTCATAGCGATCTCTGGAGACTTCAACAACGTCTCCCTCTCTGCTACGTTGCCAACTTTCCAGCAGTTTGTCAGCTGCTCCACCAGAGAAAATAAGATGTTGGACTTATTTTATGCAAATACAAAGAATGCATACAGCTCCTCTGCCCTGCCTCCTCTAGGAAGATCTGATCATAATCTGGTTCTTCTCACCTCCACCTACAAGCCCATCGTTCAGCAGCAACCAGTCATTAGGAGGACAATTAAAACCTGGTCTACTGAGGCTGAAGATGCTCTGAGAGGGTGCTTTGAGGCCACAGACTGGAATGTCCTCTGTGAACCTCATGGAGATGACATCAACACCATGACTGAGTGTGTAACAGATTACATAAACTTCTGTGTGGACAGCATCGTTCCAACAAGAACAGTGAGGTGCTTCCCCAATAACAAACCCTGGATCACCAGTGACCTGAAAAAGCTGCTGAACATCAAAAAGAAAGCTTTCAGGGATGGAGACAGGGAGTTACTGAAGACCACACAAAAACAACTGAAAACACAGACTAAGAAGTGCAAGGAGGACTACAGGAAGAAGTTGGAGAGCCAGCTCCAGCAGAACAACGTGAGGGATGTGTGGTCGGGAATGAAGAAAATCACTGGCTTCAAGCTAAAGGGGGACCAGACTGACGGAGGTCTGGACAGAGCTAACGAACTGAACATGTTCTTCAATAGGTTCAGTTCCCCCCCCCTGCCGACAACCCAACATTCCACACACCCTCCATGAGCTCACAGCTTTCCTGTCCCACCTCCACTCTGTCACCCTGCACCTCAGTCATGGACCTGAACACAGCCTCATCTCCCTCCACATCAGGACAACCTGAGACCTCTTTTGCCTCCACCTCCAGCCTGACTGTCTCATGTGACCAGGTCAAGAAACAACTAGAAAAACTGAACCGGAACAAGGCTGCAGGTCCAGATGGTGTCAGTCCCAGAGTTCTCAAGACCTGCTCAGAACAACTATGTCCGGTTCTCCAGCACCTTTTTAACACCAGCCTGAGACAGAACAGAGTTCCTGTGCTGTGGAAAACATCCTGTCTTGTTCCAGTCCCTAAAAAACCACAACCAGCTGAACCAAATGACTACAGACCAGTTGCTTTGACATCTCACATCATGAAAGTCCTGAGAGACTCTTACTGGCTCACCTCAACAAGCAAGTGAACACCTTTCAGGACCCATTACAGTTCGCATATCGTAATGGGCTTGGGGTTGAAGACGCCATCATCTTCTTGCTTCAGAGAGCCCACTCTCATCTGGACCAGTCAGGCAGCACTTTGAGGGTCATGTTCTTTGATTTTTCAAGTGCATTTAATACTATTCAGCCTGCTTTGCTATGTGAGAAGCTCCATAACTTCCAGGTGGATCCCTCCACAACCACCTGGATTTACGACTACCTCACAAACAGACCACAGTTTGTGAGACTGAAAGGTTGTGTGTCTGAGATGGTGGTCAGCAGCACTGGAGCACCACAAGGGACTGTACTCTCACCATTCCTCTTTACACTGTACACCTCAGACTTCCAGTATAACTCTGAGTCCTGTCATCTGCAGAAATATTCTGATGACTCTGCTGTTGTGGGGTGTATTAGTGATGGACAAGAAGCCGAATACAGGGAACTTGTCAATCAGTTTGTGAAATGGTGCAGTAACAATCAGCTCATCTTAAATACCAGCAAGACTAAAGAGATGATTGTTGACTTCAGGAGGAGCAAGAATAAGCAGCATAGTCCTGTCTACATCCTGGAAGAGGAGGTGGAGGTGGTAGAGAACTACAAATACCTTGGAGTTCAGCTGGACAACAGACTTGATTGGAAATGCAACTGTGACTACATCTACAAGAAAGGTATGAGCAGACTCTTCTTTTTAAGGAAGCTAAAATCATTTAATGTCTGCAATAAGATGTTGCATATCTTCTATAAGTCTGTGGTAGAAAGTGCAATTAGCTTTGCAGCCATCTGCTAGGGCAGCAGCATCAGAACCAGAGACTTGAAGAAACTAAACAAGCTGATCAAGAAAGCTGGTTCTGTGCTGGGGATAACTCTGGAGCCGCTGGAGCTGATCGTTCAAAAAGAGAGATGCTTCACAAGCTGATGAAGATAATGGAGGACACTTCCCATCCTCTCCACAACACGGTGAAGAATCAACAGAGTGTGTTCAGTGGGAGGCTGCGTCAAGTTCGCTGTAGGACGGAGAGATACAGGAATTCATTCCTGCCAGCAACCATCACCCTAAAGAACAAGACTAACTGACTTTTTGTTTATTTATAAAAAAAAAAAAAAAAAAAAAAAAAAAAGTGAGCTTTTACAATACTGAATTTCCCTTCGGGGATGAATAAAGTATTTTTCATTTCATTTCATTTTCATTTCATTTAAACAAAAATGAACCTTTTTTGTCATCAGTGGGGTTTTTTAATCATCACGTTTCAGTCATTTATTGATGATTATTCTTGATTATTCTGTGATGAAGTTCAGAAATGTAACATGCCTTCACAGCATTCAGCTGTCACATGATGATTAATATGATTTATTATATCATGTGCCATATAAACACTGATGCTGTTAGTGGGGGGTCTGTTACAGAGTTCATGAACACATCATGAAGCAGAGCTGATTTAAGGTTATCAGTGCAGTCTTGCCTGGATGGAAGATAAAAGAATTTAAGTATTATAGCTACTATTACATAATATACATTTTACATTTTATTAATCATACAATACATGTAATATCATACTTATTACAAAGCCATGTCACAGGAATTACCACTGGTATTAATTATTTGGTTTCATAAGGGTAGAATATTCCTTTTCCCAAACCAGTTGTGTGATCGTGCAAACACAATCGGAAAGTTGTGAGGTTGCGTTCTTACAGCGCATGCTCCGACTGTAAACGTGCAACGAGTGAGGTTTCCTCACGCTGACAGATGGTGATGAACAACGAATTTCCCTGGACAGTGACAGAATGTTTGTTCTCAATTCAAACAATTCAAACAATCTCAATTGTTCTCTCTTCTGTCTCTGCGCCTTTTTCTTTTCATTGTGGGAGTGCATGAGTGTCAAGCTGCTGCTTGATTAGAGTCCTGCAGAAACCACAACAACCGTGATGATCAGTTTTTAGACCTCCGTCCTTAATAAATAACGTGATGTAACAACATTCTGTGCATGTCGAACAGGACCGTTCTGCTTAGATGTTGGTGCATGTTAGGGCTGAGCAATATATCCATATGAAATTTATATTGATGTATTTTCAAATGAGATATGGAATTGGACCATATTGCATGTATCAATATACAGTCCATAGTTCAATGTTTGTTTTGTCTTAAATGCTGCTCTTACTAGGGTTTGTCATGATTCTTTTATAACGAGCCTTAGTTGCCTCTGTGAGTTTCCTGTGGAGTTAAACAGTATTTATATCTATATTTTATTATTCTTTGAGCAGCCAAGCATTATTTCATCTGGCCGGTTTAAGTAAAACTACTTGTGACGTAACATTTGGCTTTGACTGTGACTAAAAATTTGCTCTCACTTTGCAATAAAAATATTGGGATATATATCTTATACCTGAATAGTCAGAATTTACTCATTATTTATTCATATTTGCTAAAAATGATTATTATTTCAGAAATGTGCTCTGTAATGAAGCAGCAGTGTGCTACATGAAATGGGTAAATTAGATTACTGTACAGCACTTTAGGTTGTTCAGCCACATTTACACTTCAATTCACACTTTGCACTTTGAATATGCATGGTGTTGCATGGAGTTGCACAGAAATGAATACTTACTGTATTGGTATTGAACCATTAGGGGTGCAACAGTACATGTACAGGTATTCATATCAAACCGTTCAATACAGGTGTGTACCAGACCATGAGAACTGTGTATTGAATATTGAACAATCCAGAATTGTAAAGCTATCTTATCAACTTGTCTTCTGAAGATGAGCTTTGTGTTGAAAATCTGCGTTTAGATCTGCGTTTAACTACTTGTTTGACTATAGATCTGGCGTTAACTGCTTTTGGTTTCATGTTAAGTATGACCCCGATGGCTTAAAAAAAAGTATGCACCTTTTTTTATATCGATAAAATATCAAACTGTGACACTAAAGTATCGAACTGAAGTGAAGCGTGAATTTTTTTGTATCGTTGCACCCCTATGAACCATGTCATAACAGTACGTGAGGTTCTGTCTTCCAGATGCCTGTGACAGAGAGGTGTTAGTATAGTTTTCATGGTGCGAGACAGTGTGTGTGGGGATGACTGTGCATTGATCTTTCAAAGCACAAATATCGTGCCCGATGGCTTGATGCCTCATTTCAACGTGCACAAAAGTCATGTGACTTTCCAAATGAAGTTATCAAATTTTGAATGCACCGGGCACAATAGCTCCAAACTTTCTGGGGGTTTTGAGAGGAGGAGAGTGTACAAGCACATTATTCCTGTAGTTTTATTGATTTATTGAAAGCTCCTTTTCAAAGCTGGAGAGAGAGAAACACAAAGAGCAACAGACTGAAGCCTAGCTCAACTGAAATGATCTTGTTCTTAAATAAAAACGTTTGGCCCCCAGATGCCCCTCTCAGCTTTGTCATCATTTTTCACCATCACCATGGTTGATCAGTGGGACTCAAATAATCATCAGTAATTACTAAGTTTCTGATAATAATTCATCCATGTTGTTCCTAATAAATCTCAGTGTGCTGCTGCTGGCAGCTCAAACTGTTAGTCCTTCTATTCTTAAAGAAATCGGGAACCAGCTGCTTCTCACTTCATTTTCTCCTCTCTTCTTTCTTGTCTGTAGTCATATTTTCCTTACTTGGGGAAATACGTGACTTTCCCTTGCTTCCCTTGGCCGTCCATCACTCCTGGCTTCCAGCAGGATGCATAACTCAGTTGAAACATCCGGGGCAGGTGTGGACTAAACCACTTTGCACCATTTTAAAGGAAAGAGAGGGGCTTCGGACACCAACCACAACTGTCCTTGTTACTGCTATGTCATCTTATCTCTTACTGCTTGGTGGTTAATTCCTGAGATTATACCGAGCCACAAACCTCTTTTACCGGGGACCGTGCCCCATAAAGTTGGTCAGTGACGCCTATGTTTCAGAGTAGGAAACTAGATCTTTAACCAGTGCTTAATTACATCATGTACTGTATGAGGATGGTAGTTAACACTGCAGATTGCAGGGTTGACAATATCTCAGTATGTGACAATAACCTGAACAGACAGCACAACATGATGCCCGTTAAAGGGGAAGTTCAGGATTTTTGACATAGGGCCTCATTTTTGAGTGAGCCAGGATACAACTTATCACTGGAGACAATTTCAACATATTTCATTCCGTTATTCTCGTTCTAGGAGGTTGCCAATGCTAATGCTAGTGTAACTCAATAGGAATCTGCTAGCCTGCCATTAAAAACAATCTTAACCAATCCACAGAACATCTGAGGCAAATCATTAATAACTTACACTATCTGTGTAAATGCCGTGTTCATAGAATAATGTTGCAAATAAAACTAACCTTGCATTTTGGTTGTTGCTGCTGAAACACTTAAAGTTTTACTTCCTGTATTTGGCAGCGGAGTGATATCATCTGCATGAAGGAATCTGATTACACAAATATACAGTCAAAACTATCACCACGTCTGAAAGGCATGAGGGTATGTCAGATTTTGAAGATGATTTCGAACTTTTTTCAGCAAACTAACTGTCACCATATCTCTATGAACTGGAATACACTGACAAATGTAGTAACGTTACCACCGGGAAGCAAAGCACAGAATTCTTGCAGCTGGTAAGAAACTAGGTCCTCAATATGTAATTCAAAATTTGTCATACAAGGCTAATTTTACTTGTATAACACACAAGTTTACTAGTTTAACAGGGCATTTACACAGATAGGCTCGCTGATTTGCCTTGGATGTTCTGTGGAGTGAATAAGATTGGTTATTAATGACAGGCTAGCAGATTCTTATTGACTCACACTAGCATTAGCATCGGCAACCCCCTGGAACTAGAATAATGGGATGATATATGCTAAAATTGTCTTCAGTGATAAGTAGGACCCTGGCTCACTTGTAAATGAGACCCTATGTCAAAAATCCTGAGCTTCCCCTTTAAGGTCACTGATGTTATGGGTTGCATCTGTTTCCATTGCTACTTTTGAAAGAATAATTTATGTGAGTGGGAAACATGTCTGGCAAAAAACACCTTCAGTGTTCACTGTATTAAAGGAGAAAATTAAACACTGAGACACAACAGGAAAATCATAAAATCATTATAACCTTCATTATGACCATCGGGTCCTCCTCATGCATGTTAGGCAGTAACCTAAAACCAGTGTTGGCTTCACCTTTGCCTGCTTGTTTGTTTTAAAATAAGACTAATTCTCGGATGATATTGCTGATTTTTCTGGAGCCTGTTAAGAGTAATTTTTGCATTGTCATATTAAATAACAGTTTGATCAACAAGATGCTCTCATGTTAAAAAATCAAAATAAATAAGTACATGACTTTGTAGTGGTTACCCCTAATCTGTGAAGCAATTTAATCATTCTTGTAAGATCTGCTCAGACCTTTTATTTATTCACCGTATCCATTATGCAGCAGATTTATGGGGGCTAGGAGCAGACTTGTTTATTCATTTCAGACACCACCTGAACAAGGTAGTGCTTTGTGATAATTATATGCTTGATATTCACCGTAACTGTCAAATAAATAAGTACTAGAAATAGTAATCTGAACTCCAAATTAGATTAAATAAATGTAGCTGTTTTAGGTTAAACACACACACACAAAAACTGCCATCACTTGACAACAATACAAGTAGTACCACTATAACTCTGGTTTCTCTGTGTCCCCTGCACAGGAAGCAAAATAACCTAATATTTATCACACTAGGCATGGATAATCATCAAAAGGTAGTTAAAAGTGTAAAAAAAAAAAAAAATCCCATACATATAACAAAGCTACTGCAGTTCGAGCTAGTTTAGTCACTGTAGGCAGGTAGAAGAACTTACTTATAACATGTTAAGTGTTTGGACTTACCGTGAGAAATGAAGTTTCAGATCTGGTTCTGGCCTACATTTCATCTAAAATTTATCTAAACTTTTTTTTTCTGCTCGTGGAATCAAGCAGGAAATGATCACAAGCGCCTCTTGACGGTAGCGTTAGCATGCTCCACAGTTGCTGATTCACAGCTGCAAAGCATGGCGGTCTATTAGGACTGGTGTTACATGCAGCTTCAGTACTGGAAAGTTTTTACTGTACAAGAGATGATAAGTTCTTGATGACATAAGCGCAGGACAAAAAAGCTGAGTCACTGCTGGATTTATGAGTGAATAACTTGAACATAGTCTGTCTCTTCCATTTCTTCTTTCTTTTTTCTTTCTTTTTTTAAATGGGATGTCATTTGTTCTTGATTTGTTTCATTTTCATTTTTTCTCTTGTGCAGTAATGTGCATTAAAAAAAGAAGCTTTATAAAAAGCTTTATGATTCAAATGGGCCTTGAGGATAAATTATTTTTTAAGGATTGCAGACATTTGTTTGAGCACAGAGTCCCACGACTGAATTCCCATCAGACCGAGGTCTTGACTTTGACTTTGACTGTAATTCTTCAATTTTTGGCCATTCTGTTGAATATTTACCGAACAATTTCGGCCAAGCTGCAGCTTTTGCACCGATGACCTCATGTCTGTCTTGAAAGTAATTATGTTTCCAAAAAAGTTCATGGCTGACTCAGTGACTGCAAGGTCTTTGGAACTGGAAGCATTTAGGATTTATTTAGTTTAAGCTGGTGGCTTCATGTCATGCACCAGCAACTGGATATCAACGCTGGCCATTTTGGACAGACACATGGCTGCTTTAGTGAAGAAACCCAAGATCATCCCAATCATCAAACAAAGCAAATAAAAGAAAGAGAAGAAGAGACAGAGCTAGAGACAAGACAAGAGTTAACATAGGACTAACTTTTACTGGTTGGAGAGAGTTCAAAGAGGAGACAGGAAGTAAGACAGATACACATCGGCTGTTTTAAGAAGCGCCAAAGTTCAATACTGGGGCTTTAAGGAAAAAAAAATAAAATCTTCCATAAGATGATAATTTAGTCTGCTGTGTGAATGACTACTCTCTAAAACCCACAATAAAAATAAAGAAATGGTCACACTTGAAAGGTGTTCTTTTTGTCTTTTTATTTGGCAAACACAAACAAAACTATACCTTAAAAATGAGAAAAGAAATTGTAGAAGGTGTCATTTTTGCTGATTTAGATGAAGTAAAGGAAAAATTGATGGAATCCTAAACCACCAATAAAATCACAAACCCTTGTGTTGCCTCTTCTGACTTTTATGGCAGCTTGAATATTTTGTCATGGACTTCACTAATGATAAACCATCATCAATCAGGTTCCAACGTTTGTCAACAACTCTTATTTCTCTGTAAAATTCCTTTAACATACATGTAAACAAACCTACTTTTGACAGTCCAAACCCTTGTACATTAGTTTAGAGGTAATGACTGCCATCTCCCCTGCTTCTGTAGATTACTCCATCATCTATGATGGTGGAAATTTGTTTCCCCCTGTCATATTTTTCCTGGATCTCAACCAAAGAAAGGTTTCTGGCATTACCTCTTTCACACACAGGTTTGTGATTATCTGCATTGCTTTTATCCAATCGTCCACAGCTCATGACTGTTAGTCCACTCGTTCTGGGCCACCGCCCTTCTTCTAGTCTGGTTGCGGAAACCTCAGCTGTCCAATGTTTGCTACTTTTAGTAGTTTGCTGTGGATACTTTTCATTTATAGTTTTAATGTGTTCACCCACAAGTCCACAATATTAGGCGTCACCTATGATATTTTTTCCTTTTATGTCATTCACATCATGTAGTTCTGTTGCTGAAGTTATTAAGTCTTATCTACATAGAGTAAGGGCGGTGGCCCGAGACGTCACTTGGTGAATTAATCATATTTGGAAGCTAGATCTAGTGTGCGGATCAATTCTTTTTCATCCTATTATCTGTCTTTTTATGGTCCATCACCTAGTATTTTTTTTTTTTTTCAGGATATGCGTAATATTGTACCTTTTTTTGTTAGTCCACTCTAACCTTGTTTTCTTCTGTCTCATGTCAGTGATGGTTTACATTTGGCTTTTATCTGAATAATCCCAGTTCCATTAGCTGGTTTGTTACAGTTCAGTCGCACACATCAACTCCTCTTTCTGCTGATTTAATTTGAATTTCTTTTGTTGATAATATTCTATGTTTAAGGCATATTTTTGCTTTCTATGCTGACTTTTTGACATTTTCATTGGTTGACCTGTTATGCTTTTTACAGATTTTCCATTTAGTTTGTACTGGCTTTGAATTTCAGAAACGGTTAACTGAGAAAAACGAACATTTTTAGTTTAGTCAAGTCAACCAGTAGATATTTTATTAATCTTTTTTTCAGTTTCAAGTTCTAATTCAAGTTTAAATAATTTAAAACCAAAAGCGGTTGCCCAAAGTGCTGAACAATTTAAAACAAAGATAAGGAGAATAAAACTATTTAGGATAGGAAAAAATCTAAAAATAAAAACTAAAGGAGAAAATCTAAAAGATGGAATAATTAAAGTTTTAAAGAAAAAAAAGTAGCAAATGTTAGAAACTCAATAGGAACCAAGGCCAGTGCAAAGAGAGATACATTTTTGAGAAGGGTTTTAAACTCTGAGACTGATGGAGCAGACCAGATGGACAAAGGGAACCCAATCTATAATTTCCAGGCAAAACAGAGCTCTCACTAGTGTGTGTGGAAAAAGCTCCGACAGATACGTTGGTTAGAAACCATTTAATACTTTAAAAGCTATTAATAAGACCTTGAAGTGGAGCCTAAAAGTAAGGGGGAGCTAGTGAAGATTGGCGATGATGGGGTAATGTTTTCTTTGTAATATTTGCTTCCTGTGAGCATTTGGACAGCTGTGTTTTGTGCAATTTGAAGTTTGCATCATTTTCATCATTTTCATCATCAGTTTGTAGCATTTTTTCTGTTGCACTATTTTCTGTCTTACCTCATGATCACATTCTTCAAATCAAATCAAATCAAATCAAATCAAATCAAATTTACGAAGCACTTTTCATACAAAAGTAGTGCAATGCTTTACATACTAAACAAATTTGGCATATTACTGTAAAGACAGAGATCTTCACATGTGTCATAAATTACCCAACAAATATCAAATGCACACCTGAACCTAATCTCTTGAAATTATAGATCTGAAATAATAAAAGTGTGTGTTGCAAACCTTGACGTGTTTGTCCAAAAATAATGAATCATGCCGTAAAACAAGTAAAAGAGGTCATTTTCATTTTATCCCAAATGTTTCATTTTTACCACATTTTCACATGTATTTTTATCATCACTTGCGTTTTTATCATTCACATTTTCATCATAGATCAGTGACACTTCATTTGTGCTTCTATTCTCTAGTAATTTTTGCAGCAGAGCCTCATCTTTCTCTCAGAACAGAGCCTTTGGAGTCTGGGAGAACTGTGCGATCATTAGAGACCATAAACTGTCAGATCCTTGAAGCCAGTTTCACGTCTTTTTTTTTTTTTTTACTATTAAACATCTATTTGGTGAGAAAAAGATAAGCAGTCACTTGATGTTTCCTCCTCCTTTTAACATTTTTGGACAGATAACCAGATGCTTGGGGCATTGGACTCCTATCATCTTCTTTTCTCACAGTCCCTCCCGCCTTGAAGCGCTTTGATGATGATGACCATCAGCCCTTTTGATTACCTTTCTCATGCAGCAGGCGGGATTTGCCCTTTTTGGTCTTGATGTTATTAATCACATGGATTTAGGTGTGTAGGGGATTGAGGATTACAGCCAGACAGCAGGGTGAGCTCACTGTTGCCAAGCAGAGAGCTGACAAGTTTCTCAGGGTGTCCCTGGAAATATGGGGGGATAATAGATGCTGCAGACGGAGGGCTCAAACATTTTTTTCCTCTCAGTCCCACATGGACTTCAACCAATATTATGTACATATTCAAATGACCACAGCCCTGACTAAAGAGCCCCAGGCCTGTGAACTCTCCAAGGTGGGTGCATTATGCATCTGTTTCATGCCTGAGCTTGAATTTTCTCCAGTTGTTAAATATTTGCACAGGTGGCAGCTAATCGTGTATCTCTCAAGCACAATGGGCAAAAAAAAGCAGCCATGTTTTCTCTGAGTTTAAGAAAATAATTCACATATCTTTGCTTTTCTGTCCGACATCCTCCAGTCATTTATCACCAGTATCATAATTTATTTAACTGTCAGCGTCTTTGTGAGCAAATTGTTTGCATTCACACAACCTGTCCAAAGAAAATGGGGGAAGGAGAGTTTCAGAAATACAATGGCCCTCATTTATCAAACGATCGTACGACGAAAATCTGTGCGTACGACCAATTCCACGCAAGACTCGGTATTTATCAATTTGAACGTGATCGTAGGATACGATCAAATCTCACGACAGCTCTGAGTTCGTGTACGCAAGTTTGAGTCAGTGAGGGTTTGCAGCAGCGCAGCAGAACATGAAAATATTTATTAACCAAACGGCAAACTGCCATTTAAACATAAGTATTCACATATCAGCACTAAGAATGAACCCATTTGTAAAGAAAAAGAAAAAGGAAAAAGTGAATGTAGAAAGTATTACCAAAATTGCAAAAATAGCTGTGACTGAATTTAATTCCTCCATTTATCACTACAAATTATTAAAAATCTTTAACATACAGTTCTAGGAGACAAGTGCTTTGCACTGTTCGTGCATCTCCTCATCCCGCTGGTAAAACTGCCGCATAGGAGCGGAGAAAGGCATCAGTACGCACACACGCGCAGGTGCCCAGGTGGAGCGCTGCTTCGGGCTGCAGGAAGGCAGGTGGGTGTCGGACGGTCCGACTCGGACTCGGCGGGATGAAACGCTGCTTTAGACTCTGAGAAAATCTACAATACACTCCTGTCCTGTGCAGTGCTGCACATCGCTCGGACCGCTGGAGAGTTTTGATACGCAGTCAGAGGAGAAGATGCGGCGGGAGCCGCCCTGCAGCCCCCACTGGGCTAAATGGAGGAGGCAGCAGCTGATCGGTCATTTCTAATAACTAATCAATACTTTAAAGTTGTGTAAGTGCTCAGTCAGACTGTCCCTTAGTTTTGCAAATGCAAGTTATCTTTTTTCTGTCCCTGTCTGGTTCAGGCTCGGATCTGACCGGCATCCACCTGTCACCTGTTAGAGCGCAAGTTGGGGGGGGGGGGGGGCGGTGCAACATCTTTTGGTGGCGAGTATTGGACCACTTTTTCTTGACACATTGGCTAAAGAATTGTGACGTTCCCATCGGATGTGGGCTATTATTAAATTTCATAACTAATAAAACGAATAAACCATATAAGCCAGGCCTTGATTGAGACTTTTATTAATATCTCAGCCGGAGTCGTTCACACCGGTGAGGCTGACTGATCCTCTTCCGTGCAGCGTTTTTGTGCACGTCTCTGACTTCGGTTTTTAAGCTGCCAAACGGCACCTCTTTAATCTTTCCCACCTCACAAATGAGGAATTCTGTCTTGATCCCCCCAAAAGTTTCTTTTTTGGCAGAATCTCTCCTCTCCACGGTTCAACCTCGCCGGGTGAAGCCTCATCATTATGCATGTTTAAGGGCGTAACCGTGGGCGTGACATTTAAATGACGATGGATTTCAGCTGTGGAATTTATCAAGACTCTTTTGTTCGTACGACGAGATTGGACCGATACGAACGTTTTAATAAATCGCACGTGGGTCCAATCGTACGACCATTTTTACGATCAAATGTGCGATCATTTCTACGATCGTTTGATAAATGAGGGCCAAAGAGTGTGTGATCCTGCTTGTCTGTCTCTTCCTCTGAATGGATTGTCTGGCCTAACGCTCTGGTCTGTCATGTCCACGGCTCATTTTTCACAGTTGAGTGTGCTGTTGCTTGCATGTGTGGTCCTCGCTCATGTTAATCTTCCACTTCAGCAGTCATCTTAGGACTCTTTGGAGTGAGACAGATTGATGCTATCTTGGCCTACTTTAAGCTTTATGGGCGATATTGGGGCGAGTGCCAGCCGCCTGATACCCTGACGGTGCCACAATCAAATTTGCCAGACGGTAAACGACGCCTCATCTTGTGAAATGTGGTTTTGTTTTCCTCTAACTCTCCTATTAAGATCCTCCTATAACCCAAGGTGGTATATTACCCTCAGGGGAGCAGTGTTTTTAAGTGTGTGACTTACTGCCTGAGTACATGAAGTGCCTGAAGTGTGTGGGCTGTTTATGTTGAAGTGATCTATTTATGTGCAGGACACATACATAAACACAAAGGCTGTGAGAGCTCATATGTTAGAAGAGGAAGGTATCACACACTCATGGTATCTCGGGCTGATTTCAGCTTTTTAATCCTTTTTTAATGAAGCAGAAGAGCATGTTCAAGCTTATACAGTTTAACTTAGTTCTGAATTTTTACATTACTGGGAGTCTATTTTTAACCTCCCAGAAAGATAGTATAAGACCTTAATTCCTAAAATGCTCTACCATTCCTTTCTAATATGATTTTTTTTTACAGTAAGACATTGAGAGGGTGTTTTTTATTCCATCAAAAGACACTCAGAGCTAATCTCCCCTTTTTTTTCTCTCCATCATACATTATTAATGTATAAAGGCAGCTGGAAACAGTGCAGTCAGTTTGCTTTGCTCTCAGCTTTTCACCGTGGTCACTGAAGTAGCAACCAGCCAAACCGCAGACCCCATTTTACCAGCTTGCTTGGAGAAGTTGCTATGTTTTTTTTTTGTTAAAATGAAAAATCTGTCATTAATGTGGAAAAAAAGACAAACTAATGCAACAGTTGGCAAATCATTTAAACTCTATATCTGACTGACAAGATTGTAGAAAATCAAATATGTGTTAATTTAATGATAGCAGCACAATTATCTATCACTTCTTGTGTGGGAAAAAGATCATTTCTGCTGTCTTAAAGCCACATTTTCAGTTTAGGGACTTGTGTTGTGCTTTTTATTTGACAATTCACCAAATAAATCTGGACAGACAGACACCTGAATTCTTTTATTTCAGGCCCTTAAACTTGCAGAATGGGACTAAAGAATATTTTACAATAATGGAGACCTTCCTGAAAAAGACTGTAAGCTCCTGTATTTACTTTTGCTAGTGACTCATGCCCTGTGCAGTGTGCATGCATGCAGCTACCGTCACTGCAGGCTTGTGTGCTGTGTGTAAGCCGGTTCCTTTTCTCTTTAGCCTGCAGGAGTCAGTGTCCATGATATCCTACAGGATTTCTATTTTTCACGAAAGGAATTATAAGTCTCTTGTGCAGGGTTGCTGCAGCACCCAACTGGGGAAAAAAAAAAGCAATTACTCGATTTGGCTGCTGACAAAATAGATTTGAATAATTTAGCCTAATTTTCATGCAGACTTAATGCTGAATTCTTCCACAATGTTACAGTGTCACTACAGAAGCACACCAGGTAAAATGGAGGGAGACAGAGACTGTCTGAGCTCAAATGGCAGCTTATAAACACATCATTTAACTCACGTCTTGCTTTTCAAACCATCTTATTCACATTCTCTCTTTTCCTGGTTTCTTGCATTTTGATGTAAACTGAGGAATTATGTATTTTCAAGTTTTAAAAGTTAAATCTGAATGTATATTTTCTTTCACTTTTTCTTTTTCAAGAGATTGCATATACTGTATTTAGGTTGCACTTGTGTTATGTTGCTGGAGGAGAGATGGCTCTAGCTGGGACATAATCCAGCAGGTGGCCTGGACGGGTCACCAGTTCATCACAGAGAAAACATAGACACAAACCTGAGAACACGTATGCTCACACTCACTCTTTGGGTTATGGCACGTCCATCTCACTAGGTGGTTCATGCCTAAACCTTACCAGACACCAGCCGAAATTAAAAGTCGTGTGAAGCAAAGTGGAGAAAAAGTTGGTTCAAAGGACATGACCTCAGGTCTCCTTCGTGTCAGCTGTATGTTTCTCACACACCCTCCCATCCCCTGTCATGGAAGGTTTTGCCTTTTGAAACAGTCATCTGCTCTCATGTCTGTAGAATTTCATGTCTGATGGATCATGTTTAGGGCTGATTTATTTGAATATCCAGGTCTCTTGATTCACCATGAACTTACATTCAAGCCTCACATAGATTACATACTCGTGAGAAGTTATGCCTGCTTGAGCTCATTGTACCGGTCCATTCACTGTTTTTCCTTCGCAGTAACACTGGACAACTCATATTACCCTCTGTTGATTATCCTGCTGTTATTTATATGAACACAACTGATTTTCTTTTACAGCCCATTAATGTTCTCTTTAATTATTTTTTTTAGGTTTATTTTGAAGCGTCCATTCAGAACCCACCATTGTTTAATGTACAATTCACTAAGTTGCCTTTCACCCAAATTACGAAGGCTGTACATGTACTGTATCACTGGTTTTTGTTTTTAGATGTGTCCATTTCTCATGTCCTCCTCATCTTAAAGGCCCTGTACCTGATTTTATTTTGATCTCTCTAAGAAAAATTTTTTCTACACGGTATAATATGTGTTAAAAGAGGTTATTTGATGAAAATAAATCACTCATTGATTGCATATATGCATGAATCCAGGCCTTTTTAGTTTAGGTTTCTAACGCTGGCGTGATGCTCTTCTCATGCCAATGCGGTTCATTCTTCATCAGTTTCGGTTTCAGTTTCCAATCAGCCACTCAGTGTTTTCCTAACGAGGGGCGCCCTCCCCTCGCGCGTGCACGCCCTTGTAAATAGAACCGGATGGCGTCTACTGAAGGGAAAGTCACGATACTGCAGCAAAACAGCCTGAAAGGATAAAACTGAGGAGGAGAGCCTTGAAACGCAGGAGAGACCAAAGAAGGAATAAAGTTCATGCAAATCTCAGTAGATTGTACTGAAGGTAGAGAACAGCTGGACACCTCAGACTGAATGTGGACTGGAAGTCCACCTGGACAGGTATTTTTTCAACAAATTTCTTCTTAGCAACAGTTTATATGTCCTCGGGTGCTGGCGCTGCCTCAGCTGGTCTACCATATATTATACATAGTAAATTCACTGGAAGATTCAAGTTTTCTCTGGAGAGTTTCTTTGTGCACGAGTATGATATTGCGCACGTTATTTCATGCATGTCTACTGGGAGGAGAGAAAAAGAAGGAAAGGAGCTTATCTCACTGGGAGAAACAGTTAGGGGCGGAGCTTACAGTTCAAACTACACTGTTCACCTCGCTCATGGTTTTGAAATGTGCAAAATCAGGTATGGCGCCTTCAAGCAGTTATTAACTCATTCACTGCCATTGACGTCTATAGCCGTATACAGCGGGGCAAAAAAGTATCACAATTTTCACCAGATATCGCCAGATTGTCACCAGATTGTGTTCAGGTCAATAGCTCTACTAGAAATATATTTTGGAAGAAAAATGTTGACATGTTCAATACTATTTCCCTTGCTGTATATGGCTATAAACGTCAATGGCAGTGAATGAGTTAAACCCCTGTACAACACCATACACAAACACACACAATACCCCTTCTTCCTTGTTACCAGAATGCTTAAAAAAGTTGCCTGTCAGTCATTTCAGTTTAAAGCCCCTCATGACTGGAATGGTCTCCCACTCCTTTTACGATCTATTACTCTTTTACATCAGTTTAATTTTACTGAATTTTCACATCTTCAACACATGAGGTTAATTCATTAATATAGGTTCAGGAGCAGGACCACGCCTCAACCACACCTGCCTCCAATCTCACTAATCACCGAGCAGCCTTAAATACTCGCTCACCTCATCAACTCAGTTTCTCGTTCTCTTGACGACCCTCCCTTCCCCTCCCTTTCCTCTCTTGCGTCTCCTCTACCTTCCCTTTTGCCTTGTCCACCTGCTTCATTAGGCCTTTCTCCATCTGCTGCCCCTCCCTGGCCTTTGCCCCCCTCTTCTCTGCCTCCCTTCTCCTTCCTGCTGTCCTACTTTCCCATCATCTGACCGTCTCCACCATTCTTGTTCCTTGTCTGCTTCCTTCTCTTCTTTCGGGTTCCATCTGAGGGGGGTTCCCTAAGCCGGACTCACTACCGAAAGACTACACCCCCACACTAGGTCTTCCTCCGGCTCATCATTATATCTCATTCTTTCTTTCAATCAGTCATCATCACTCCTTTTGTTGTGGCGTGGTCCTTGCTAGTGAACATGCCTATGTTTCTAAAATTATTTATTCATTAAAATATATGACTATAGTATGTGTGTATATTGCATATATATATATATATATATATATATATATATATAAAATAATATAGTGCACTATTACTGCACTATCACTGGCTGAATGATTTGTCCCGTGAACACGTCATCACGCACGGTGTCCAAACTTGCCGTGTGGAAACATCCTTGTTCCAGGCATTCATTTATGCTCTGAAATCGTTTCCCCTGGGCACACAGGTGTTTCTCTGTGCGATTGAATTAGCAGACAAGTGGCTGGTAAGTGGCTGGCAGTCGGCAGAAAGGGGAACTTTTTCATGCCCGCATCTGTAGGTTAAAGATATTCATGCATATATGTATAAATTTATTATTATCTTTATTATTATTATCATAATATTATTACTTCTATTTTGGTCATATACCTCAATAGTCGTGTGGTGTGAGAGCTAGTTGCCTTCATCTATATTGTACTGTGAGTATGTGTTTGTATGTATGTATATGTTGTTTTGTATTGTACTGTCGTTGCAGTTTGTCATGTTTTGCATATATTTTTGTCTCTTGGACCCCCTTGAAAACTAGATGTTTCATCTCAAGGGGCTATCCAACAAATAAATTAAAAAAATAGATAAATAAAAATAAAAAGATTTCATTCCAATATGTTTTTTTTTCACTCATAAGAAAAAAAAAAAAAAATTCTGACCTCAGAAGATAAATCAGTAGATTAGGTTTCATAAACTATCATGAATCTCTCATAAAACAAAGGAAATTGGGCATTTATGAGAATATTAATCATCTGTCACTCATTTCCAGACATTTATGAAAGCTATAAAAACCTCTCTTGTGACCTCACTCTGCAGGGATAGTAAAACAGAAATAAGTTAGTGCTGCTCCTGCTGTGCCGACAGCCCTCATAAAATGCTTTGAGCACCATGAAAATCCAAAAGCACAGTCTGTGCGTGGAATGGGAGCTTTGGCTGCTAAAACTGCGTTTAACAGGGCTCTGTGGTCCCTTAACTTTAAGCACTTTGGATCTTCGGGCTGATTTTGTGTCAGGGAATTATTCCACTGGTGCATGTCTGTATTTCCACACAGTAGATGTTCAAATAAGTGGCTCGGACATGGGACGCTTGTAGTTCAGTGGAGAGGGATCGGACTGGGGAAGCTTCTGTGTGCTGCTGTCATGGGTCATCCTTGCTAAATGTTTCCTCTTGTTGCGTAATGCAGCTTCAGTCAGACAAATGACAGAATCCAGATGACAACATGAGTTTTTTGGATAAACTCAGCAGGAGCTGTGATTAAATCTAACAATGTCCCTCAGTTTTATTCAACACCGTTCATAATGCTTGGAAAAACTTTCTTTAACGCCTCCTTCTGACACATTCTTTACAAAAACGATCGTAAAAATGTGTTCCTGGTTTGTGTAAATGCACACAAATGTTTAGTCTGAGCAGACATTCAACATCACCAAGTAACACAAAACCATTTACTGTATGAATAGAGGGAAATGTGTGCATGAATCAGACTCTGTGATGTCAGCAAAGAAAGATTCAATTTATTCAACATCTCCGAGGCGCAAGTAAACACAAGTAAGAGTTTACAGATTGTTCTGTCTGTGCCGCAGCTGGGCTTCGCATTATTTGTGCCTCTGTAATTATTTTGACACTGAAATGAATAGTTGCGTATTTGCTTCAAGGAATGCTAAAATATCTGGTGGCAACAGAAATAAATTGTTATTTAATGGAAAATCTCTCCAGTGCTGCAGCTTGCTCTTTGTCAAGTGCCCTGATAATTAATGATCTGCCTCTCAAATCTCATCAGTGCATAATGAGGGAACAAGTGCTATTAGAAAGACATAAGTGAGACGGTTATCTTTAAAGACGTATTGTAAGCCCTGGGCGCTCTGACAGGCTCACCTCTGCTTTAAGGACAGCCGAGATGCAAACACAAGTAGATGCTTTATGATGTCCGATGCACTCAGGAAGCGATATCACCATGTCGCTTCAAGTCTCTGTGACTGAGCTGATAGTCATTGGCTCTTACCGGGCATTCTTTCCAAGCAGCGTGACTCAGCTGTTAAGTGAATTCAGGAGCCACGTGGCAAAATGAGCACATGTAGATGAATCTGCTGCTCCTGCTGCAAGATTTAGCAAATATATTCTTTGCAAATGCTGTCTCTCTACCTTCATTGCTCCACAGCTCTACAAATTACTGCAACCATGATGCCTGCAGACTCCCATCCCTCTTTTTTTGCCACAAAATAAGATGGCAAGATGGATGCTGCACTACACAAGTGGCTCATAAGTGCCAAAGCAATACTGTAGGGCATCGCTGTGGCACTTATATTCATAATATCAAAGGGTTTTAAATCAAGGAGGCTTAGATAATTACAGTATCCTGCAGTGAGCATTGTCTCCTAATAATACTTCAAAGGAGTTGAAAACACAGAGCTCATTTGAGATTATAATTTATAAGTGCTGTATTGTTATCTTGAAGGAGGAGTTATTTCATTAGCTACTCCTCTCGCCGCAGACATTTGGAGGATGCTTATTTCCTGAGGAGGCAAACTCCATCAAGTGGAATTTAAAAATCCAATAAAAATCTTGATTGTTCTGGGCTTTTGTGAATAAATTGCCTTGGCCTTTGAAATGTGCAACAGTGCTATGAGCATGTTGTGTTGAGAGCAACGTGCAGAGGAAGACACAGAGATTTCAAAATTACCCAGTTCACTCTTCTGGGAATTATCTGCCAATCACGAACTGATGAGGGTTAAAAGTACATTTTTGGTGCTGCAGATTTATCATGATTTAACATTTAGTGCGGAGCATCACACTGTTAATTCACCAAGACTCAAAAGTCCAATCTCTCATGAGCAGATATGATGAAACTGCAGAGGAGTGAGAGACAATTTTGATGGATTGGTTTATTTTCTTTGAAGCAGCTGCTCTGAACACGACGCAGCACACATTGTGTTCAAAACAAAATCCGGCTGCTCACATTAGCATATGCACGCTTGGATGGCAGCTCAAGATATAAGCATGTGTACACTGTTGAGGCTGAAGTAAAAAATGTGAAAAAAAAAAGCACAGTTAGAGACTCCTGAAGGTCAAAGTAAAGCAGCTCTACTTGAAAGGATAAGTTCAAAACATCAAGCAGCCAAACAAATCTTTGGGAGCACGGAGAGGTTAAGTCAGGGGAGGGAAAAGACTTGAAAAGAGAGAAAGAGAGGGGGGAAAGACTAAGTCCTGAACACATGGAGGAACTAATCAGGACAAGGAGAGCACTGGAAAGCAAGGACACAACACACAGCAGCAATCTGGCAAATCAGCTGTGGCAGCCTGGCGGTGTGTTGACAGCAGGGCTGATGAGGGTCAGGGCTGGTGGTGGGAAAACACACAGGTAGGACTATCAACAGTGGAAACCATAAGAAAACTTCTTGAATGTTACATTTAATTGTAAATATATTTATAATTCCAGAAAGTCTGAATATCAATCAGTAATAAGACCACCCAGTTTTTTAACAGCAACCAGCTCAGAGCGAGCCTTTGTCAGTGCTCATGGAAACTTGCACATCTGATGCTGGCAGAAATTTTGTCTGCACCAGTTAGCTGGACTTTATTACCTCTCAGACTGACTGGTTTGTCACCGTGCACCTGCCCTGCTCTTTTAACCCCAACACCATGCCTTCATCTTGACAATCTTTGGTCTCCAGGTGCTGCGGGTATGTTTGCTCACGGCCATGACGGTGAGTTTGGCTGGTCTGCTGCAGGGGTGATGGCCGCTGTGAAGTGTAGCCAAGTGTTAAAACAGAAACAGAAAAGCTGCTATGAAAACACCTACGGATGAATGAAACCATCATCTGAGTCTTTGTCCGTTACCAAGTCAGAGTCAAACACTTTTCTGTGGTTTCTTGGGAGTAGAGGCTACTCTGTAAAATGCACTGCAAACTGCAGTCCCACACGTTTCACTAGCTAACAGACTCATGCTCAGCATTACAATAAAATCTTAATCATCGCTGTCAGTACAGTCTCTACAAAGAATAAGCAGTAAGCAGAGAAATGTCATCCCTCCCTGTCGACAGAGATCTGATGACATGATGGATTGTTAAAGACTTCTCCAGGATGTTTAACAGCTAAAGACTTAGACACAGAGGCCTGTCATGTTTCACACTTCCAAGTCAAACCACACACAAGCTCGATTGTTTTCACTGGCAATAGTCCGAGCTCTCCTGACATATTCTGGGATCGGTCCAGTGTGCTCTCACATTGTCACTGTCAGGGAATATTGCGAAATCCCTAAAATAGCCGGCCGCTGACATTTCTCTGAAACTTCCCAGACCAACATGCTCCCAAGATGGAAACTTTTCAAAACAATTTACATCTTGAGCCTTCAACTTTATTGTTCCGCGCTGCCTCTCGGGGAGGATCAACCCACACCAGGAGCATCGGAGATAATTATGGGGACTTTACACTCACTATCTCTGAATTCATATTCAGTTGAGTTTGCATATTAGACTTGCACTGAATGCATTTCATGTTGATTGCTTTTGGTGTTGAGGTGAGCAGGGGACAGTATTCATCACAGGGAGGACAATATGTCTTCTTCTCTTGGTTGTACTGTAAGGACTCAGCAGAGCCTGAAATGATCAACTATACAATAGCTCCTTACATAAAAGCTGAAAAATATGCTTCTAAAGAGGTGAACTTGGCATCGTTAATGTGATAACAGGCTTCATACATCATTGTGTGAGCAGACATCCATCTTCAGGATGACAGTGGTAGGTTTTGCCATACAGCAGACATCGGATGCTGGTAATGTGAATCCAGTTGAAACTTTTGAATAAAATGTGTGTGTAAAGCACTGCCAAGCGCAACAGATCACAACGCAAGACACCAAATGGTGTAAGAGCCCCTTTGTTTTCCCTGCGTGCTCATTATACAAAATCGCTCAGCCCTGAAATATTGTCAAGAATGGTGCTGGCAAGGAAACTCAAGTGGAATCGTGAGAGAAAGTTGCAGGAGTGCTTTAAAAAGGTTTGTGTCGGTGTTTGAAACGGGATTAAATCCTTTAAAAAGAGTGGCACAAAACAGTTCATCAGGAAATTCTGAAATGCAGCAAAATGTAATTTTTCAGCTGAATTCTTTCCACTTTTACCCCTAAAAACATTCATGCTGCAGCTTGTTTTTCCGATCAGTATTTCCTAAATAGATCTAGACAATATATTCGTTTTCTGAGTGTAATCATGATGAAAAGGCTGATGGATGTGACAAAGAAAAATCACCCAGTTCATTTGGTTTTTGACAAAATACAATATTTATCAACTTTTTGAGATGATGCCAGTCCAAGCTGAAAGGGAGAAGAGACAAAACACAAGCTGAAATAAAGGACAAGAAAGTAACAAAAATAGTCAAAGTATTTCACAGTGCAAAAATCTATTATATACACAGTGCTTGCTTGTATTTACATTGGTATGAACATACAAAATACATAGAATCCAGAACCCACAAGACTAATAACACGTCTAACAGCGTGTGCCAGGTCCAAAACAAACACCATAAACTGAAGGGGACAAAATTCATACGAAAATAGATAATATACATTAGTTTTTTCTTATGAGAGACATTAGCTGAAAACCAATCTGCCATCAAAATTGTTTCCTCTCCAATCCTTTTGTCCACCTGGCTGGTAATAGAAAAGTAAATTTAAAAGATTTTTTTAAAATCAATGGCAAATGTTATCGCAAACAGCTCCAAGTTTAATGTCAGAGGGACTTGCAGTAAAAATCTTTATTGAACTTTTAATCACATGATTGCAACACTGGGTCGATACGGTTAGTAAATGCTTTATCTCTCACCTCCAAAGTAGTTAAGTTCTCAGAATTGAGTGTTCAGATTATTACTTTTCAGATTCTGCTTTTACAGTAGCTTATTATCCTTCTATAAAAAAAAAACCCTCGTGTTTACATACAATGCTGAACAAATTTATTAGACCACCAGTCATAAAAACAAGAAAACATGAATAATGTAGAAATCTTTCAAAAATTTGTTTAAAACTAAAAAAAAATGTATTGTTATTGGCATTTGACAAACAACAAACTGAAATGACCAAATAGACCTTTTTTCACACATAATAACAACAACAACAAAAAACAATAATATTTTATATGACTTCCTTTGGCCTTAGTAACAGCTTGCATTCTTGCTGGCAAACGTATGTTTCGATTAACTTTTTTGTTCTTAAGTTCAATATGTTTTAGGTTTTATTTGTGTTTTAGCATTAAAAATATCATTTTGGTTAAAGAGCTTCTACAAACGTATGCATTAACCATTACAGAAACATAAAAAAGGATTTTGGTAATTACCTATGCTGTTAATGTGGGGCAGCTGTGACAAAACCCTTCCAGAGGGTGGTGGTCTACTAAACTTGTTAAGCACTGTGTGTATACTGTATATATATATATATATATATATATATATATATATATATATATATATATATATAAGATGATGGGGCTCCGAAGCTAAAATTTAGTTGAGCAACACTGAGGCAATCACTGCAATCAGGTCTTTTCTCTAATGGTCCACCGTTCATGGCAAAAGTGCTCTCATGTGTCCGAGACAGTTTTGTTTGTTTGTTTTTAAAATTATCATTTTAAAAAACAAGTGAAAAGCAACATTTTATTTCAGTAAATTATAATTTTGCAATTTTTTATTTATTATTAGTACAGGTATATCTTTAGTTTATTGTTATTTAGATTACTATTGTGAACTTAATTGGAGGGTATGAATAATTTTGAGGACGACTGTATATGTACAGTTTATATATGTATGTATACATATATATATGCATTAGGGGTACAACGACACAAAAAAATGCACGGTTCAGCTCAGTTCAATACTTTAGTGTCATGGTTCAATATTTTTTCGATACAAAATAAAAAAGAAATAAAAGAAAAAGCATTTTCATGCACTTTTTAACCCCGTGTTTTTTTGTCTACAACAGCTTACCATCAGAGATATATTTAAGATGTAAACCTAAGTAGTTCCAAATGCCAAATCTGAATGTAGTGGAACACAGATCCACAGAGTTTTCAACACCGAGCTCATTGTCAGATCAAAAACTGATAAAGTAAATCATACACTCTATATTGTTCAATAGTCAATACATCGTGCTCACCGTGGATACATACAGTATAGTGTGATACCAACACATGTATTGTTGCCCCTCGAATATATATACAAATTTTCACAAACCCACTCAATCAAAAGTTTGGACGCACTTTCTGATTGGATTTTAAAAGGAAAGTGTGTGAGTGTTAATACTGTATGCATACAAGCACACTGTAAAAAAAAAAAACGTTAAAAAAAAACCCTGTAATATTCCGGCAGCTGGGGCGCCAGAAATTACTGTAAAATTACAGAGAAAAACTGTCCCATAAAAGCACAGCCATTTTCCATGATAAAAATACAGTTTATAACTTTGCTTTTACATGAAATCTTTGTTTTATTTTGGCATTGTAAGGTTTAATGAAGGATGTTAAGATGTATAATAACAAGAAAATAACCTAGACATATGTTAAAAAGCCAATTCTTCAGGGAGAGAAGTCACTATTGATCCAGAAGCCACCCCTGCTGCATTAATATTTGATTTTAATGCATATTAACGTAGGTTAAGTTTGCACCATGACTAAATCCAGAGTCTGTAATAGAACAGCAACACAACTTTCAAATAAACTATGTTGGTTCTGTTCTGGATATTTAAAGTTTTTGGATATGATGATGACTTCATCTCCTTGAACTGTCCTTCACACTCATGGTGCAACTTTAACATCCAAACTTAACAGACTTTCTCAACAACTTCTTCTGAATCTGAACATAACAAAGGCAGTAAACACTTAACTCAAATTTATAGGATAACAATCATAAGAGGGTCATTTCTGTTGAATTTGCTTTGTGGTCCTGATATGTTGTTTTGAAAGTAGCCCCGCCCCCTTTGTTGTTCATGCATGCTACACTGAAACAACTTAATAAATTTAGTTTGAGCTAAAGTAAAAACATGTGTCAGATTAGGAAGAGGGGTTTTTAAGTTGATTTGACTAAAATAATATTAATAATAATCCACAAACCAAAATAAGTCAGTTAGATCAATGTAAAGAAGTCTTAAATATCAATTACAGCCCAGATACTCTTTTTAGTGTAAATAGATTAAACTACCAAAAAACATTTTTCTTTTGCTAAGGAAATTTTTAACAGGAAATACATTGAAAATGTATTTTAACATTCTTTTTTATGTGAAATGAAATGGCATCTTCTTTAAAAAAAAAATTGAAACTTCATGTCTTTTTACAGGTACAGGCTTTTCATGTTATTTCATGTGAGACTTGTAAATTCACAGCCTATTTCCTGATTTTATTGTTATTTCTGGATTTTTTAAAAAATGGGGAAAAAATGTTAAATATCACAAAAAAAATCTGTGATATTACAGTTTTTTTTTTTTTTTTAGCAGTGCAGCCCATAAATATCAATCTATTCAGTGTGATTAATGTGATCTCATGTTTTAAACATGTCATTCATCTGATCCCCAAAACATTCTAAAATTACAAAGAGCCATTCATTCCAAATTCAAGCAAGACCGATTTACCAATTTAGGTTTTGTGAAGTTTGTCACAAGAGAGACAAACAAACAAACAAAACAGGAGTTTGGAACATTTGCCAGACCTACATTATCATATCTGGGTCACGGTTCTTTCACCTCAGGGACAGACCAAGCCAGTCAGCACATTTAAATACCCATTTCTTTTGTTTGTAATTAGGAAATGACAGAGGTGGTGGAAGTCAAGTTCAGGTCTGTAAAGCAAACTAAAATCCTGTCTGAGCGAGAGATTGCAAAACATTTGAGCATCAAAACAAGCCTGAAGCATTTTGGAAGCAAACCTGTGAAATGATTCAGTCAACACAGAATATGTGAGCAAAGTGTAAGTGTTTGGAGCACAGTTGTTGGATGGATGATGCTTAATGTTACAGTCACTGACATGGAAACATTGTGAAAACCTAGAAATCCTGAAAAATCTGTGATGGAAGATGGCCCAAACAATATCTAGATACCTCGTATCAGAAAAGCAGCAAAAAGACAAAAAAAAAAGATTAAAAAATACCCCAAAACAAGAACTAAAAGACTTGAAAGATATGAAATAAAAGTATTTAGCTTAAAACATCATAACTTTTACCTTAATACCTTTTAGGAAATCAGACATTAATTGCTTACTGTAGCTGTTGAGAAACTCACCAGCTGTGAGACACTTCTGTTTGCTGGCAATTGCTCAGCAGATGTGTGAGAATGGCACGTTGTTTATTGTAACTATTATAACCATTTTATGACTGATTTCTCACACACAATATCCATGAGTCATTCCAGTTAACAAGATACCCTAAAAAATCAGCACACATGCTGTAACCAGGCTTTCAACAGAGACAGCAGTAACACTGTAGCACCATGTAGACACGGAAAATTGAAGGTAAAAACAGAAATCTGACAGATGCAGCTAATTAAGTTGTTGCAAGGGACTCAAAACTTACTTTAAAAGACCATTCAGATGATCTGTGATTTTATCAAATAGTTTGTATATTTGTATACAGCTGTAAACATCTTGTATGCAACAATTTACATCTTCATCAAATAGATCCAGCAGAGTCGTGCTCACTTAATTTGTACTCCTTTTTAAACAGATTATCACCCACTTGGTCAGCTAATTCTTTTTTCATTCTGAATAATTTAGCTAAAACTGGAACTCTTTTGCAGTCGGTTGTGCAAGAACATTAATTTTCTGTTAAGGAGTCAAAACAAATTACGGCTGTGTAAGCAGCCAGAGGCATTAATGACTTTTGGCTATATGGACTACAGTTGAAAATGCTTTGCTCTGGCTGCATTTACATGTCAATTAATGAGCAGTTAAGAAACTCGCACAGATTCTGAGTGTTTTTCTATAAGGTTTATAAGAAAAAATATTTAATATTAATGAAAGAAAGAGGAGGAATACAGATGTGAATGTAGCCAGAACCATGAAAGGATGATTGTTGTTGATGTTTGTGCAACACTGTGAGAAATGTGAATATGCTTTAGACATCAGTGATTGTAATCTCCACATTTCATCTTTCACGAGTCTGTCTTCCACTCTGAATGCTCAGTCAGATAAAAGGTTAAAAAATGAGTTAGTAAAGATGCACAGATAACAGTTTCTCTCTTTTTTTTTTTATAAGGGCTGACGATGAATTTTAGGCATCAGGAGCAGTGTCAGGACGATAGAGTAAAACCTTTGTGAGGATCACTGGCACAACTGATGGCACATCTCGACTCTCTCAGCAAAACAGCTCTTGTCAGTGTTAAAGTAACTTCTTTTTCCTCTTGGTTGGTTTTATGTGTGTATTTTTGTCTCTCCGCCTTGTGATCGTCAGCCTTGGCACAAAACACAGCAACTGCCAAACAACAAAGCTGTTGGGAACGCAGCATCACAGGACGTACACGTAGCACATACTTAGGAACTGGCAATACTAAAAAAATACACAAACAGAAAATGTGGAAAAAAACGTTTCAAACATCTTCCAAATGACATGTAGCGATTGTACATTATATCTACACATTTCCAGAGCTTCAAGCACAGAGGGTGTTTTAGAGTTGGCATGGCACAAAAGTTCTGGTTTGGGAGTTTTCTTGATGTCTTTTGCGTCACGTTTCTGTGCTCGGCTGGACAGAGAAACTGTACCCTTTGGTATAGGCGAGGTTAGGAATGATTGGGTCTTCTGCTTCATCGTGATAATCCTCTTCATCCTACAATTAACCTGCAACATCATGCCGAGCCATAACCGCTAGCATCCTTTCTGCCACATTCAGCGCCGCCATGGAAAACAGAAAAACAGCACAGTTACTTCTGCCTCCACCAACGCCAGCGCACACACAGATTAGCAGCTTCAGGAAGTTGACGCAGCAAGAGCAGCGCTGCTTACACATTTTCCACGTCAAAGTTCTCAAAAAAGAAAAAAAAAAGCAGCTACAGCAGCAATTTAAAGTAAAATGTAAAGAGCGTCCGCCTTGTAGCTAATCCATCTTGCTCTTGATGAGCTCTTCATTTCCAGACCCGTATTATTATCCTGTGCTGAACAAACCAGCAGAAGCCTCTGAGATTTAATCACTGAGATATGGCGATCAGGCCGGATTCATTTTCTTTTCTTACTGTACATCTCCGTTGCTCTGTTGCTCTTCTTGGGATGTTTCCGCTGCTACGCTCCTCATCCTAAGTATGACTTTTAGGCATATGTGTCTCCTGATTTAAGAGCCTCCAGCTCAGAGTCCTCCGTGTGGCGCCCATTCAAGTGTTCAGTGTTGGTGTCGTGGTGGTACATGAAGGCGGGCACCTCTGTGATGGAGGTGGCGGTGTAGGAAGTGGAGCGCATGGAGCAGTGGTCCTTCCGTCTCTGACCCAACTGGGTTTTATACTGCATCCACTGTCTCTTTAGAGCTGCCTGCACCTGGAAGCCGCACAGACACACACATATAAATCTTAAGAGCAGCCACTAAAGCAAATACACCACACACCATAACACATTTCTCCGACTTTCCAGCAACAGCGCCCTTCTTCTGTGTTGTTTGCTTCCTACTAAATGACTCCAGCAGACATCCAAATTTACTCACAAATCAAAAGCGGTTGCAGTGCAATGTGAGAAACCAGGAGCTTGTGTAAACAGCATTCTGCAAAAGTATTCATCAAACCAACTGATTTTAACTGACGCGTGAGTGATCGCTGCAGCATATGTGGATTGCCCACATTTTAGCCACATTTGCAGATGTCAGTTCAGAAACGTAAACATTAAACTCCCCTTTCTTGGGTTATTTTCACACGTGGTCCCCTCATCACATAATAAAAGAAGAAAAGTGTAATCTAAATATTTAATCATGTCATACTGTTGTCTGAAAGGTGAATAATCTTTCCCTCGTGGCCAGAATGAGGTTATCATTATACATATTTACAGTTTATCTGCAGACTGTGGCATTTTTTTTCAAGACTTTTTGCACAGTTCTGCACAAGTGAACCGATCAGAACATTATAGAACTTCAGTAATCACATATATCTGATGTCAAACAGGACCTCCACAGGAATGTTCATCATTGCCATCTAACTGCAAATATTTGACGCAGAAGACATTATTATGTGAAGGAAATTCGCTTTGTATCATCTCAAAATCCATTAATATCCACATGACTTGGTGTAAGTAACTCCTCATAATCCCCCTATTTAGTCCTTAATGTGATAATCAGTCGCAGTGTTATAAGCAGCAAATAATTAGTCTCCCGAATCCAAATTTCAGTGGGGATGCTGGCTGACAAGTTTGAAGTTTTGCCTTTTAAATGGACCGACATTAAAGTGAAACACGCCCTGAGTCTACTTCAGTAATAAAAATACAACAGCTAACACTGTATATACGGACCTACGGCTCATTTTTGCCCCCAAGACTTCCAGCCAGAGCATTTTCATTTCCATCTCGCTACACACTGCTGCTGGTCAAGGGCTCTTCACATCAAGGCTCATTACAAGGGGAGCGGTTCTACGGCTGCATATAGCCAGTAATGATAAACACTGACAGGAAAACCTCATTCTATAGTGCTGACTTATCAACAATCGACATGTAAGGGCATCGGAAGGAAATACTGTAGGTGGATTTATGTTTCATGACAAAGATGTAGATAAAATCTCTGCAGGTCTTAAATCCAGTATTGTTTTCATGGTATGTGCACAGTTTGGTCTGGATTTAGCCAAATGACAAAATCTCTGCACAGCAAACAGGGTTGTGTGCAGACTAAAAGCCAAAGAGAACTGGCTAATGATGGATACGTACTGGCCCCGTGTCCAGGATGTATACACAGCTTTCTGCCGCTGTTTTCACTTCAATATTTAAACAAAGGAGGGCTCATATAGTCGAATAAGTGATAAAACCTTACGTTACCAATACCTAATCCTATCACACTGAGCTACAGACACACATTTGCTCTCTCCATACCAATAACACAAACTGGGTTTGTAGGAGAAGGAATGTCCTCTCTGGCTGTCCACCTCATTATCACGCTGCAGTTTTTGGAGCATGACCATGGTCGTTTTTGACCAGGGCACAACATCGCCATCCAGCCAGTGTTTAGAAAGCTATTGCACCATCTACAATCACTGCCAGTTTGAATATTAGGACAAATCTGTTCATGTAACTTCTGCTACCTTCACTGAAACAGTGGCAACTAGGACCACCAGGATCACCAGGCTACCAGAACTACAGCTGACATATCAGCAGCCAGACATCAAACGTTTCCAAACTCAGCTTTAAGAGTGTAAGTTTGAAGCAGTTGTGAGTGCTTCAGTAGGATTTCGCTCACACTCGTCACAGCCAAGTGACTGCACCAGATCTGTGCGAGTGGTGCGGAAAAATTTCCCTCTGAAGATGGTTTCTTGCTGAACGATATGTGCATTATGCATGCACATGCCTGGTTTGAATGTGGTGGTTTCAGACTAATTAAACACCATACCAGAGCTGTAACCTTTGCTGCAGTGCATGTTAACCAGCTTATTCTGTGACCCCCTAACAGTGGTATAATTATTGTGGGCTCATTAACACACAACAATCCAATGATATAAATGAAGCCACTAATTGTCATTAATGAGACAAAAGAGCAGCTGAGGCTTACAGCTTCCATGCAGGAAGTCTTGGTTGATGTCACAAATACAACTTGAGAGCTGTTTCTCTCACTGACCCATCCTCACAATGGAGCCTTTGAAGAGACAAGGCAGGCCTGTGCAGCGTGGCCTTGAAATTAAAAACCTCAATTGAACCCAGCTCCAGGAACCCGTGTCCTGATTATGGGAGCATGAATTGGTCATTATGCTTGTAAAGCAGCATACCATCTCATTCTTTTGTGATAGTTTGTGTGTTTTGCCCTTTAAACATATGCCCTATGCACTGATTGTATTCCACAAGTCATTTAATTGTTTTTAAATTATCCCCCTGGCCGCTCATGAATGAGATAAGAGCTCCCCTATTTTCTAGGCTGAAGGTATGTTGCCCTCTCAATTCATGCACCTGTAGCCTTGTCTTCTCGTCCAACAAAATACATCATAACTTCCTTTTGTCTTCGGGTTATAGGGCTTTTTATTTAGCTAATGTCACAAATGAAGAAAAAAACAAGTTGTGTTTAAAAACCCAACCTGTCTGCGCCACTTAAGCTGCCCCAGATCCAACCAAGCTGCTAAAAAGATTTAAATCAAACTAACAGCAGATAATCTTTGTGGAGACCTTAAATATCAAATCATCTTTTATGCAGTGATGCTGAAGAGCCAAGAGGTTTCAGCAACTTCATTAACCTCAGAAACAGGCTTTGTGGAAATCTAGCCTGTTGGTTTGGTGAAGTGTTTGAATCCAGTTCAGGATGATTGCAGTCAGACAGCTGCAGACAGATTTAGAAAAGCTGACAGAAGGACTTGAAAGGAGTCAATTTCCCGCTGAGCCTGGCAACCGCACAGTTGTTAATTCAATATGTCTTTCTCCTCACCTGACATGACCCTTCAGCTTTTTCACTGCTGCAGCATCAGGATAAACACGGCGGTTCAATTTGGACGGCCATATACTGTAAGCTGTCAGAACGTAACAAATGACAACTGAAGCAGCAAAACAAAGTCTGATATTCATGGGTCATTTCCTGATGTGCTGTCAGGTGAAGATGTATGTTGAAGAGATGTGACCGAAAAGAGTGTAATCTGAAACATGTTTTACCTGATAGAGTATGATGCCGCATACATAATGCCACAAGCAATGAGCGGCTTTACTGCTCCATGACTGAGCAGCTCCCAGTGTAACATGTGCAGGTTGACCTTTATAAAAGGGCAATTGCTCCATCAAAAACACAACAATAGTCTGTCAAACATGGCACCAGGGTGCATGTTTGCTAAAGAACAATTTGGCATTTTGAAAATGTTTCACTTCTTTTCCAAGATTAGTACAACTTGTGGACCATATTTTAGTTTTGGGTCACATAAGAGTTAAATTTGGTTCTCATACATGAATGTTTGAGGTGTAACACCATTTTTGAATCCCTTCTGCCACCTTGCACATTTTTAGAAGGATGCAAAAGTGTGATTTACAGTTTCATTTGAATTGCAAACAACAATATCTGATTTTTTGCAGCCTTGAAAATGTAGCAGTTTAGAATTTATGAACATGTGAACACCAAAGTTGTGCAAAATGGAGACATGCAAGGATTTTGTGGCCCAAAATGTGCACTAAAAAAGGGGGATTCCAGGTCTTTAGATTTACTGTAATACATTTAACCACTTTTACAGAATTTCTGTAGGTTCCCTCTGTAAACATGAATTCATCACATTTATTTTACATGTTTAGAAAGAATACTGCATGTGCTAGATAGAATTATGTTGATAAAAAGGTTTCAATAGAAAAAACTGAACACAGTTTCATCATGTTTGTGCACTACCTATAGTACACCACTTGGCCTGGCCACAGAGATGTCCCTTTGGCTGACTGGTAAGCATGCACAACTCTAATGCAGAAGGCTGGGGTTCAAACCCTGCCTAAGCTGTCCTTGTGTTAAGCCACCTTTAGCCAGAAAGCACTATTATTTGTCAAGATAGGTGGTGATAATGCTCACTGGAAAAAGTAAAACTGCCTGTTTGTTCATTTCTCAACTCATTTTCCATGGCAGGGGTGCCTAAAGTGAAAATGTGCCACTGAGCCAGGGCAAACAGATTTTAACGGTGAAACTCAAATAAATATAAGGCTAAGTTCTTTTAATTATTGTTCAATATTCAAATAAATTCATTCTTTTCTATTAGAGTCAATAACACGCTGCATACAACACAGTTAAATAACAATAAAGTCAGAGTTAGAAAGACAACAAACATACAAACTGCAACCAAATATAATTTTTCAAGTTGATATTGTAGCTGTTGCTGTGATTGGTTCCTGGTAGATGGGCTTGTTCACATATTTCCCATCATGATTTAATGCTGCCTTCATGTGGTACCGTATTTATGGTAAATACCAAAGTCCAACATCAAAATTGCACTTGAACACCCACTCATGTTGTAATTTCAACTGGAAAACTGGAAAAATTTTATGATGCCCGAGTTGCCGAGATGAAGTAAACTTTAGACCTTTCAACATGGCGTAGAGCAATAAAAAGTATCCTGAATGGGAAGCAATACGATACCCGGACCCATTACGACAACAAAACACTTGAACACAACGCACTGGTAATTTCCATTTAACAAGTAGAAAGGATCATTTTTCCCATACCACATGAAGGCAGCATAAATGTCCATGTAATCCCAGGAGTCCACCCCCATCTGATATAAAAAACATTCAATGATACCCAGAGTCTGTGTGCATGCCAGTGAAATACTCATATTTTGGGCATTACTCCCCCTGCATATTAACCATTGGTGTAGTAATGTGATAAGTGACATGTTTGATTAAGTCACACTCCCATGTAATGAAGGGGTGTCCAGCATCAGCCCTTAGAGCAGGGATACCAAAGTCCAGTCCTCGAGAGCAACTATCCTGCACATTTTGGTTGCATCCCTTCTCCAACACACCTGAATCACATAAATGGCTCGTTACCAGCCTCTGCAGAGTTGAATGACATGTGCATTCGGGAATTAGCCATTTGATTTAGTTGTTCTGGAGAGAGTATGTTCTAAAAATTGCAAGACAGTAGCTCTTGAGGACCGAACTTGGGCGCCCCTGCCTTACCCTGTGTTCACAGCGGACGCCACCATTTGCATACGCGCCTAGATTTCAACGCGTGAATGATGGATGTTTAACTCGCTTGATTCGGGCGTTTTTTTTGTGTGAATGGAGCAAATGAAGCATATGATACGCATGAATAAGATGCTTCATTCGCGTGTAAGGTTGAACTTTCTGAAGTGGGGAATGGTGGATTGTCGCATGTCAGTCACCTCAGTCAGGTGAACAGGACAGAACCGGTTATTTTGAGTACTTTGAGAGAGTTGTTGCGTTGTACCTGCTTTGGAAGTCAGAGAACCGCAGACATCATCGTGTTTGGGTTCACCAGATTCTCCAGAGGTGCTCAGAACTCAGTGAATGTCATCACCTGATCCAGGAGTTACTTCTGGATGGCGGGATTTCCCGACCCCAATTTGATGATCTGTCGGGGAGGATCGGTGCTGCATATCCCTCCAGGATACAAACTACAGGTGCTGTATTCCGGCTGTTGAACATCTGTCCATCTGCCTTCGGTGAATAAGCTAGCTGCAGTTAGCTAGCGCTTCCAGCAAAACTTCCAACAACTTCCAACAACAGCAAAAGAATGTGGCTGCTGTCGCTAGCTATTGTAGCTCAGTTAAGAGTCTCTGCCGTCTCCTTGCCTCCACCTCTCAAAATTTAACCAGCTGATTCAACGTAACTCGTAACTGATCGCTTTTGCGCTGTTTTCATCCTTTGGATCACAACACAGAGCGAATTTTTGTTTACATCAGCTGAAGCTGAACTCCTGGTGCTGGAGTGTCATCTAGTGACCAAACTGAATACTACACTAGTCTGAGCACAGACTCATATTGAATAATATTGACATTTAATAACAAACAACCTCAATTTATTTATGTAGTGAGGACAGAGCTGCATATTTATCCGGGCACTACAGGCGCTCTGTTCTCGTTGCAGAGTGTACAGTAGGTGTTGTGAGGTTTCATCCCGTTAAACACTGGCTGCAGAGATCTGCAGCTGCAGTTTAATGAGGTTTTGTCTGTGTGCAGCACTTTGTGATTTTATCTGTGAGAAGACTTTTCCCTTCTTACTATAGAAGAGAGCAGCGAGCTGCAGACCGCCGGTCCGTTCACGTCACGTCTCATTCATTTTCAGTGACGGGGCTCGTATTGTTCGCATGTATAAAACGCTCGAGTTCAATTTTTTTCAACTTGAGCGAAGAGGCGAAATACGTTCTATTCGCGTGAGTAGGATGCCTCATTCGCGCGAGTAAAACACTACATTCATTTTAGTAAGATGTGCGTTTGGGGCTTGTTGTGCCGCATATTTGCGTCAAACGTGCCGCCCCAAGCAAACGCGTGTCTGTACATTGACTTAACACGTAATTCATTCGCGCAAATAATTTTATTTGCGTCCGGTGTGAAAACAGGGTTAGAGGCTACTGTTCTGCAGGTAATCAATGCTCCCTGCTCCAACACACCTGACTCAGACTAGATTAATTAATCGGCCCTTGAAGATCTGCACAATGACTCACTAATTTGATTCAGGTGTGTTGGGGTAAGGAAGCATAGAAAACCTGAAGGATCATGGCCCTCAACTGGAGCCCATTATTGAAAATAATGTGTTGTGTTTAAATGACCAAATGGTGTTGGAGTAAAAGTCATTGGATAATTTTGGGATAAAGTGAAAAAGTTGTGAAGGTTTAAAATGTTCAAAGAGCTCAAATTATTTAATCAAAACTTGATTCAATCACACTGTATCAACATGAAATACATAAGTTTATTGAATATGAATAACTTGTGTTAAAGTTGTACTTCCATGGTCATTTCATTAATATTTCTGTGTTCTCCATTATTATTGAATGCATTCTGCATCGTTTCTGTTTAAAAAAACCTTCTGGTTGCTTTGTATCCAGCTGTATTTGTATACTAGAAGAGAGGCTTGTGGTCCAACGGCAGGCTTTTCCGGGTCCTTCTCATGAATTTCCGTCTGATTGGCTGGCTCCCATCAGTGTATGAAGGAAGCTCCGCCCTCCGCTCTTATTTCGCTACAGACAGGAAATAGAGCCGACAAACAAGTTTGTTCCGCCATGCTAACAAACAGTTAGCTAATTAGCTTCTCAACTCCGAAGCTACAGTCGTGCCGTCTTTACTTCTAGTGTGTAGTGGAGGGTTACCTGCCTTCCAATGGACAGATATAAACCCCACGTGGGATACGCTATTTGCAATGTGACGTAGAAGTGCAAGGCTGTTCCCGATTCGCTCTTTTCTTCGTATTGTTTCTGTGATGAGGAATCACAGCCGACTGGGGGGAACGCAACGCTAGCAAGTCAGCATGTGTAAGTAAACAAGGGGAAACCCTCCATATTTCAGAAGGAGCAAGTTAAACGGGTTTTCAGTGGAAGGAGGCCTTTAATCTAACTCAGTTTTTACAGTTGCTGCAAAATCAAATCAACTGTGTGCAACCAATGTCCACAGTTGTATTAAGTAAATCCAACAGGTTCCTTTTCTTTAGTGCGTATTAAATTTACAATTTTTGAGCTGTTTCTGTAAAAACGAATAAGTTTTGCAGTGTAGCTATTATACATTTTGGTGTGTTGACAAGCCACAAAAGGAAAGTCCTTCTGCTTTGGCTGATAAATTGTACATATTTTTCTTGTTTGTTTGTTTGTTTGTTTTTTCATATCTGCACCTAATATTATGGCTTCTACTGAAGGGACTCATCCACCTATAAAAGATGAGTTAAACACAGGATTTTAAGAGAGTCTGTTTTAACTCAAGCTGTGATGTTTGATCAATCGTCTTAAATCTAAAACTAACCAAACATGGACTTAAAGCAGAAGCATCCGGATCAGCCATATCATTAAAACCACTGACGATGCTGCTTTAACACTTGATCTGATGACATTTGTGGAAAACAAGCCAAATCCACAAAGATCCCAAATGCTGGTCCTGGCTCTGGTGTATGGTTTGCTCTTTGTTCAGGCCCTGACTGGTCAAAGTTGTTTTGGCATCATATGGAGGATGTACTTGGTGTAAACAGCAAATCAAAAATGAAATTTCCAACAAAAACCCTTTTAAAAGCACTAAGGTAGATAGACAATGAACTTATATCTCCAAGTTGACAGTCAGGCCATTGATTCCACAACAAACACATTGTTCCCCTAAACAGACTTTTTCACTTGTTTAATTCAATAATGGCTCCATTTCTGACAGTTTCATGAAATGCACTGAGGCTGTATTTTTTCTGAAATTGATTTTGGATCCAGGTGCAGCAAGAAGAAAAGAATACTTTGTTTCTCAACACAAATCAATAGATTAAGATTTGTGAATTATATAAACTTTCATGGGACTGCGGTATATTATCTCGCTCCTTGTTTCCTGTCAGATTGTCTGTTTTTACTGCCTGTGATCCTTGTCTGTGTCCCTTGGCAGTTCATCTCCTCTGTCTTATTTGGTTATGTTTGGAATCTTTTTCATCTGCCCGCCTTAGTTTACGATTTTCAGGAGTTTTGCACAGTTGAGCCTCATAAAGACTCGCCTTTTGTTTGCCACATGCCTGTTTGTCCTCCCCCTCAACTTTCCTTAACATCTACCTCTATTTTTAGCTTACAGATGTGAATTGTTCCAATCATCTCATCTAATTCTCCAAAGAGTTAAAAGCTTCCTAAAATAATGTGTAAATGCATGAACAGCTCTTACCTCTCCATTGAAGAAACAGAATATCGTTGCCACCAGTAATCCCTAAAAAAAAGCAAACAAGCAATTATTGTTTTATGTGGTTTCTAGCATTAAGTTTGGAAAACAACATTTTGCAAGGAGAGAAAATAACATGGCTTTAGTAGAACATTAGAGCTACCATGCTATAACTCAGACAGTGACCAGGTGAGCTTTTGCTGCTAAACTGGTTCTTTAAAAAGTAACGCAATGAGAATTACCTGTACACAAATCACTTTCAATTGCTGGCTAACGGCTTTTACTCTGAATGCTCTCTGAGGTTTCAGCTCTGAAGTTAAAGTGTTACTTTCTATTTTACCAGCACATTGGATTACAATGTTTTGAATATTCTTTTTTTTACTTCAGATACAAATTTTCATCAGAGCCACAAAATGCTTCAATCTATGGAGCAGTGAAGCAGCACTATCCTATTTCATAATGCACTGTTGAATTACTTTTGAGCCGACCACCTACTGTGCAAATTTAATGAGAATCTAAATCAATTCTGTAGTTCAGTACCCACCTGGTAGTGCATGAGTATGTGCATGACGTACTCGTAGACTTCACCAGCCAGCAGGTTCTCTGGCCTCCAGGGAAAGATGACAAACTGTATTCCCAGCAGGGGCACCAGGATCAGGGTGGCTCTCACTGCCTTCATGTACATGTTGGACTCCTGCCCGGTGTGTGTCTCTCAACTTGGTAACTAAAACTCTTATGATATTTAATAGGAAAAACAGGTTCACCTGCAGAAAGCAAACAATGATTAGTCTGTGTTTGTCATGGGAAATGTGCCTCTTTGATTTGGCTCCTTGGACTCCGCTCCCTTCAAAGACTCGGTTATCTGGATTTCTATTTTAGTGTAATTTAGCAATTATGAGTGGTTTCTATGTTGTTGAGCAATTCTTTATTTAAATTTTCTATCATAAAAGCTTTATTTTTGTGCTTTTTAGCCATTAAAACAAATTAATGTTTAATATTTTAATCAAAACTTCAAAAGAACAGCTAAATGCAGAACCACACCAAGCACTCAACATTGACACTTTAAATTTACAAATTTCTTATTTAAATTTCTCCACTTTTTCCAAACACACGTTATTTAAATCTGTCTCCTTATCGCTCTCTGGGTACCTGGTTGTACCCACAGACCCTCCGATCCTCAAGGACCGGTATTCTGCAGGTGCAGCATTAGGGGTTGCCTTGCTGCAACACACCTGACTCAGGCTACGTTCACACGGAGACGATCAGAAGAGAAGACGCAATAGTGGCGCCTCGTCTTTATCCATTTATCCACGTTTATACGAGCATCGTCATGAAGAAATCTGCATGCATACGAGGACGCAAGTGTGTATGGAATATGATTGGATATGCACGCCGGGCCTTTAGTGCTGTGACAGAACTCCACCATGTCCGCGCGCATACGTACAATCGTTCGTCTCTGTTCGCTTAAAAATCAAAACAACTATGGCGGCGGCGAGGAGGAACAATATCTTATTTGTGTGGGCAGATGAGGAGGTAGAATTACTTCTCCAAACGACATTGTTGTTTTTCCTGTATAGTGCGACATCACGCGCATGCGATGTGAGCATGGCGTCAGCAGGTCTGTAGGTCCACCATCATTTCTGCGTTTTGGACCGTGCAGACGAGGGCACAACAGCGTTGTGTCCTCAGGAATTCCACTTTGAAATGAGTCTTCAGATATTTGCGTTTTCAACCCAGAATAACGCCGTTGCCGTGTGAACGAAAGGCTCTTCTGATGAAATATTTTGTCGTTTTTACCCGCAATCGTCCTCGTGTGAACGGCCCCTCAGACTTAATGCTTGACATCAAGCTCTGCACAAGTTTGCTAATTACCCATTGATTTGAATCAAGTGTGTTGCAGCAGTATCCCTTGGATACTGGCCCTTGGGGACCAAAGTTTGGAACCCCCTCCACAGACTGTTTAATTACTGGACACACCCGTAGATTTCTGAAGAGCTGAATTGAAGCTCAGTGGTTCCCATGTCCCGCATTACGAGTCTCGTCACTCTTGGATACCAAAGAACCCTAACCCTAACCCAATACAAAAATGGGCAGAGAGGTGGAGCTCAGACTGGGGCTGTGAGGCTGTGTGTGTTAGCTAAGAGCTAACCAAGCTAACCCAGAGCTAACGGAAGTAGGCTGGCTAAAGCTAAGACACGTTGTAAGCTGGCAAAAAACTGTGGTTGTGCTACTCCTCTGGTAGCTAAGGCCTTCCCTAGAGCGAGTGAGGAGCAAGTCACTAGCCACCAGCGCTAGCGCTGACAGCCAATCTGTCACCTGTCAATCAAAAGGACACGCCCCCTTATTATGCGTAATTTCAATATAAAAAAACCATCTAAATGGATAAGTTATAAAAGAATTACCCCCCTTACAGTTGGTAGACTTGATTATTTAACCTAAAATGTTTTTTTGAACCAGGCTGTAAACATTTCCACTGTGAACTCTGGATGAAGAGTGCAATTTTTTGCACTTCACTTTTGGCTTCACTTTTCTCCGCCAGAGTTTGCAGCTTGCCTGTACCACTACACGCCTTGTCTTCTGAATGGCTGCCCCCATTTCTTCTTAACATAGTGGTTTGATCCTAGTCTATATTTGCATTTAATTGGTTGCATGATGTCCAATCAAAATAAAGTTCCACCTTCCAAAGATTTGGCTCTGTGACAGGAATTAGCTCTTCTTCTTCACTGCAAAGAATCGTCTCTCAGAGCCGGCTCGTACGTGAAAAACGCATCTCTGTGTATTAAAAACTTAGGAAAATTGTGAATAATGACTATATTTTTGTATGTAATTCATCTTTTTATTCTTTGAACATTAAAGTCGTGAGCTGGCAGACTTACAAGAAGTGCTGCAACTATAGGTCCATGAACTGCGTAGAGCAGATGGGTCTCCACACTCATCCAACAGCTACAGAGGGAAAAACATATCAGTCAGAACCGCCTGCCACCAAAAACACACACGCATACGAAAACACACGTGCAGATCAGCACGCTCTCGCTCTACCACACACAGTTCAGCACATGTGTCAACATCTTCTGTTTATTTAGAAGAGTTTCTGGAGCGTTACTCACTTGTCCGTCAAAATACTTTTCCTCGCCACGGCGTGGATGGACACGGGCACGAGAGGAAAACCTTGAGCGGAAAAGACAGCAGCCATGTGAGGTGAAATTAATTTGTCATTCACGCAACAGTAAAAGCGCAGTTAGCTGTGTTGGTTTTAAACTTCCTCAGGAAAATAAACAGTTTCGTCTTGGAGAGACATTTTCATTTCTAGAAATTTCGTTAGTGAACAACAACACAGCCCTGATGGTTAATATTTCATCAGGCTGTAAAGTTAAATTCTGTCTAATCTAACATTAGGGCTTTAATTCACCCAGTCGAGACCAAAAGCTCAGATATTTCTTTCTTTTCTGGGTGCAAACACAAATATCTATAAACAAAAATCTTGTTTTTACATATCAGCTACAGATAGACCTGACAAACTGGCTTTCCTCCATCCACGCAGATAGAAGGACAAGACTGAAGGTTATACTAACATTTTTAATGATGAGCATCAATTAAAAGTTGCATCCCTTGTTTACTGACTGTTCATCATTTCTGCTTCGAACAGGTTGATTTACAGTACAAGAGCAACACAAAACCACAGGAGAACTAATAAACCTGTCAGCATGTCCACACTGACGCACTGTGCAAGAATCTGGTGGCTGCAACGATTATCCATCTTGTTTAATTACTTTTCTAAATGTAAGTTTTCAAACTGTGATTGAGTCCAGTAAGGAGAAAATCAGTTGTAAAAGACACGTCACTAAACACATCGTGCAAACGGTAATAAAAAGAACACCTGCTAATTACTCACCCCAGCCCAGGAGGTAGTACCAGTGCAGATGCTGCTCCTCTGCAAACACAGCCACCACAATGAGTGTGTGCAGGTAGATGCCTTCACAGAGCATCCAGAAATAATTGCAGCCCAACATATACATGTGGAAGAAGTGCAAGACCTTGCAGCCAACCTGCAGAGAGAGCACAAGCAGTTATTCACTGTATATGTTTTATATAAAAAGACATTTATAAAGATGATTGACGTGAAGTCCTCCTGACATCATCTCTGCTTGAGATTAAGAGAAAGAGAGAAGCATCTAATGGGATCCCTCATTGCTCCTGGCAGACAATCATTAGCTGTGATTTCCTTTCCTGGCAGAGAGAATGTTTATTCATTTTACCCCTTTGGGGGTGAGTTGTAAATGATGATTTTTTTTTTTTTTGTTGTCGGGGAACAGGGGAGAGGGGGGTCTTTGATGTGTATGTTGCTCTGTACACAAAGAGCAAGCGCCTTGTATCGGACTGTGTGAAACACTTTGCATCCAACATTGTGCAACAAAATGACAGCATGTCTCCTTAAAGTTTCTTTTCCTATGATTGAGTCATTATGATGACAGATGATGACTTTAATGACATATCATTATCATGTCAATCTCAAGTCTACTGATGTGATAATTATCAACACATTTGTAGATGTGTCATTAGTTACAACTCCTCTAATGACGACCAAACGACCCATAAAGCCTTCTAAAAAAAACACCCTGGAAAACTTTTTTCCTAAAAATAACCTTTTTTGCACACTTTCTTTATCCCGTCTGATTTAGGGACTCATCGCATTTCTCAGGAGCTTTGTTAGCACAGCATGTTTCTGGACGACTTTGACAGTTATCTGAGCCAACCCCGTCTGCTTTGGAGACGGCTGCTTGTCCTAATTCTACTTTGCTTTTTCCTCTTCTCTTGTGCCCAAATAGAAATATTTAATTTGAGCTTGATTCCTTAAAAAAAAATAAAAAATCACATTGTCTGCAAAACTGCAATTATTCCCCTCATTAAAGTAAATTACAATATTGATTTAATACTTTCTAAATTAGTCTGTTTTTAATAATGTTTTTTTAATCTTGTCTGTTATTTTATGCTTAATGCCATTTTGTTATACTATTTTTTATGTCTTTAATTAGGATTTTGTGCAGTTCTGATTCGGTTTTAAAGTGCTTACAGATACAGTTGGATCTTATTGGACAATCACTTCAATTTGTCTGTGTTTTCTTCAGTAAGGTTGCTTTTTAGGGATAATTCTGATCTCCTATATTAATATCTTTCTAAAATTGTTGTTGCCTATGATTTTACATAAACTAGCCATACCGATTATAAGAGTCCCTTATGGATCAATGTTAGGCGTCTTTACTTCAATGTGTCATTTCCAAGTAAAAACATTGCAAATCCTATCAGCTGCCCATGTCTGCATCCATTTACACAAGCTGAGCCAATGATAAAAGAAGACAGTTAAAACTGGCTTCCTCTTTTTAAGACACGCTGAATTGAATGTTTTGCTTGAAAGATTGAAAGATTCATTAAATATTCACATTGGGATTTCTACTCTGCAGTCTTCTTGAAAGTGCATGCTTGACATGCTGGCATTGCTTTAAATGCTGCTTTCAGCGGTGCTCTTACCTCAAAACACACCACAGTCATTCACCTCAAAACATTTAGCCACATGTCTCCCCCTCACTTTCTTATTTCTCTTTCTACTTGAGGATTTTCCACCATCCATATCCACTACTTTTTCCTATCCAGGACTGCAGCTAACAAAGGTTTGCCTTAAGTTACCAACAGAGTTGTGGAAATGAAAATAATCAAGCTGTTATATATCACGGAGATGTTTCTCATGTTTTCACCCTCCTCCCTGGTTTGACACAAGCTTTGGGCTTCACTCCCCCACACTATTGGCAGACCAAACCAAAGTCTGTATCACCACACCACAATGAATAAAAAGAGCATGTTTTCTTAGTGAGAGCAAATCTCTCCGACAATCCACCCTTCCTAAATCACCAGCACCAAAAAAGCAGCCTCATAAGTCTTGCTCTGGCAGCAATTAATTTCCAAATGTTTCCCAGTAGATGCAAATGCATCCAAAGCGTTGCCGCTTAAGATTTCTTTTTTCAGCGTTCTCTTGAAAAGCAGGGCCAGAATAGCTCATTTTCTTTGATAGGTTGCAGCAACTGAGCACAACTGGACCAGAAGTCGTAAAAGATTCAACAAATTGTGCAGAACTGGTGAAGAAAAGGAACAGAAGCAGGTTTCAGGAATGAACCGGATGCCAGCTGCAGCCTCTGCAGTGTCCTCAGTGCTTCCAGTACTTTCTCAGGCAAAAGATGCTTCAGCTGAAAGCAGGATGGGGCTGATGGGATTGTGAGTAATGTGAGCCAAGTTCTACAATCCTAGCTGTTGTAGTTTTAGCTTTTGTGAGATCCTTTCATCATCTCATGCTCATTTCTAAAAATTCTTTTTTAAACACATTTAGCTAAATCTGTACACATTAACATATTGGACGGGTTAGTGTTTTTGTGTTCTTGACTTTGAAGCAATATTTTGTCAGCATTTAGTCTGATCATGGTTGATTTTATTTGGGTCTAGATAAGAGCAAAGATGATGTGATCTCTGTTTGGAGAAATTCTGCAATAACATCTTTTGAGAAGCAAAGGAAGCAGCAACTGCTAACAGGCTGCCAGTATTTTGATTTCCAAGACGGAGTAACACACAAATTTATGTTCAGTCTTGATATTGAAGCATTCCTACATGACAGATTTATTACCTCTATCCAAGCAGACCTCAGAGTTTCAAGGAATTCACATCAGCCATTAAGTGAAGCTGCAAAACTCCACACGGAAAATGTGGAAAGCAGCAAAAACTGAGTGTGATTGCAGTGTACTGCTGCCAAGATGACACAGAAATTCAAAAGACATACTTGAAAGTCTGGTGTGACAACTATAACATCTTTTTTTAGTCTGTTTTTCCACATTAATAGACCTTACGTAGCAAATGAATGGAAAACAAACACTAAAATATTTTGCCCTTGCATTTTCATTTAGTTTTGCATACATTACTTAAATCTAATTACATGAAAGTGTTGCAAGAGTTACTAATTTTTGTTCTTTTATCTATCACTTAACCCTGATTTTGATAATTTTGCTTCTATAATCTGTTTTTTAGATAAAAAATTAAAGAAAAAAATCCAAAATTACATTTTTAGGTGTTTTCATATTTTACTCAGCACTTATCAGTTTATTTTGCATTACTAAAAATAGGCCCCATACTCAGATAATGACAATAAATATTTCTGAAAAATTTGACTTTTTAAAATTAAAAATATAATTGCCCATACTGTAGGTCATATTCTAATGATTTAAATGACCTTCCAGTTTCTATTGGTGAAATCAAAAAGCTAAAAACAGCAAACAGTAAATTTCCGTTTTTTCCTCTGAGCTAATGTGACATGTAATCTAGTCAAGGAAAAGCAAAGACCTGGAAAATTACTCTGAAAATAAATTTCATCCAGCTAGATTATGAAATAAAGAAAAAGCCTTTCTGAAGCCTTATAGGTTTACAGCTCGACGTGTTGAGAAATATTTCCTTTCTGAAGGTTTCTATAAGTTACAGTAAACTGTTTACTCGCTCCTCACTGCACAAGGAAAGTCAGCGCAGAGGAATTTTTTAATGAAAAATTTCCTATTCTGAACATTAACATTAACACAGACTATTCTCCCTCCATGATCACACGATAACCTCAGAAACATATCCTGTTGTCATTTTAACAGATAGCTAATGTTAATGTTGTAATTTAGCAGCTTCGTTTGTTAACAAATGTAAGCTTATGGATTGGATTTATATAGCACCTTTCAAAGGTACCAAAAGCACTTTACACTGATTTCAATCTCTTCACATTCTCATAAAGGTGGTGGTAAGCAACTCATGTGGCCACAGCTGCAATGGGGCAAATGGGCAGAAACATGGCTGCCAGTCCACACCAGTGGCTTCTCTACCAAGCCTTCATTCAAATTCTAGTGTTACAGGGTGTGTAAAATGTCTTGCCCAGAGAAAAAATGGAAGAATGACTAGGATGATGGAGAGCAGGAACAATTGAAACTGTGTTCTTTTCTCGGACAATCCACTTTGTGGCATGTGCCACTGCCACAGCAGCAGTAATTTCTTTCCCTGAAGATATTTACGATATTCGTTCCTTTTAATATAACTCTTAAATGTAGTTATGTTCAATACCAAGTAATATTCAAGCCAACATTAGTGATACAAATCCGATGGTGATACTTTGTGCAAAAACTTTATGGAAAATCACTTTCAAAGCAGCCTTCCTCCATCCCACTTTGGTCACGATCAGACATTACATTGTTGCAACGACTTCTTCTTTTTTTGGAAGTTAGCACATAATTATTTGGTGCATTACCACCAACAACTGGTTAGGAGTGTGTTCCAGAATATTTGACAGAATGGTTAAATGAATCACATGTACAGTATAAGAAATAATCCTGTGGCCATCCTCTAATCATAAGGCTTAGAACCAATTCACCCAAAGTCAGTTTCTCTTGCAATAATAGGGCCATATTTGAGTTTTTAAAATAACACCTAATAACTCTCAGAATCATAATCTTCATAAATAAAGAGGATAAAATTCTTTTAGCTTGACTCAATTCAGTGCTGTGATAAAGCACCCACTTGCCCAAAATCAGCTTTTCTCGCCGACAATACCAAATTTGTATTTTTAACGTAATTAGCTTATATCTTTGCGATCAAAAATGAACACATAACCGTATTCCAGTCAGTGATTAATTACATCCATACATCTATTTTCTGTACTGCTTATCCAGTTCAGGGTCGCAGGGATTGCAGGAGCCTATCCCAGCTATTATCAGGGGAGAGGCAGGTTCACCCTGGTCAGGTCACCAGTCTGTCGCAGGACCAACACAGAGAAACAGAGAACCATTCACACTCACATTCACTCCTAGGTGCAATTTAGAGTGAACAATTAACCTAACATGCATGTCTTTGGACGGTGGGAGGAAGCCGGAGTACCCGGAGAAAACCCACACATACACGGGGAGAACATGCAGACTCCACATAGGAAAGCCGCTGTTGGAATCGTTCGAACCCCATCCCAGCTGGGACGCCGAACAAGCAACCTTCTTACTGTGAAGCTGCGGTGCTAACCACCACGCCACCATGCAGCCCATAAAATAGTAATAGATGTAACATGAATATGTGGTATCAGCGGTATCAATATTTCAGTATTGATCCACACAGTATGACTTAAATCACTTTATTAATGTCAATTACCACAGCTGTAACCTCCTCATGAACTTTTAAATTAATCCTAAAATGAAAACTTTACTTAGGTATATACTTCTGTTACTGTATAATTCTGTACAATTTTATTCTACTTCATCATATTTATTAGCAGGTTTCCAGTTCATTTTTCATATTTTACATTAGAACTAAAGGCCACTGCTGTGGCTGCTGGGTAATTTATGCATCTTCCTCACAGTCGACACCAGACATGACAAGAATATCACACAAAGCAGCTGCTTTATATTTCTTCTCAAATAAACCGATTAATATCCCCACATGTATTTTTGGCAACATAAACAGTAAAATCTTTGGTCATTTAGGAGTAAATATCTACTCACTGGGTTTCTGGCCACCAGTTTGGGATTATTCACTACAGTGACAAGGTAGAAGATGGTGAGGGCAGAATTGAGCACATAGGAGCAGAAGAGGTTCTTATGGAGGGTGATCCTTTGGCAGCTCAGACTCCTGTGTACCAGACAGATTTTTGTTAGTAGTGTGCTGACATACCAGGACAAGCTGTGTTCAGAACAACTTGCCTTAACACCTTGTACATACAAGAAGTGCTGTTAAATAATGCATAATGGATCCCAAGGATGCTTTCCCTCAAGCTTGACTGGCCACTTGTGACTAACAATGTGATAAACTGAACTGCAGTCCAACTGAGAACAGCTCTGGATCAAAATGCTTACAGTAAATGTCTCAGTAACTGCCCTTACTGTAGTACCTGCTAGTATAAAAAATCATTTCAGAGTAGCGATCAAACTAAACTGCAGCTCATACAGAATTATGTCAAACTGTGGCAAAATATAGCCTCTTACCTGGAAGACTACACTCTTTAAAGTGAAGTTATAGCCTATTCATATACCTTTCATAGCCAATTCAATCTTTATTGAGTCATTAAATCCCCCAGAGACCAATGGGAAACAGCATAAGCACTAAAATTTTCTCCGATATTGGTAGAAAAAAACATGTAACAGCACATTTTCACTGTCTTACTGAGAGGCTGAGACATCCTAAAACAGACAAAAGACTGTCAGATATTAAAGGAAGCTGCTGAAAACATCTCTATAAGTTGTTTTTAATCTAGAGGGGGATGTCAAAGCACAGTCTGATTTCTTTGGGCTGTCGTGGGTGCTAATGTCTTGGATCATACCTCCAACTAAAACCTGTTTTTATCCACAGCAGTGTTTTTTTTTATCTGAGAGTCCTGACAGTGTTGATGTAGAGAGCTGTATGGTTTTCAGCTATACACGATTGCATTCCATAACAATCCCATATCACAAAACGAAGCCCTCATATGTGAGGGGTTTAAACTGTAGTTAGAAAGACAAAAAAAAGTCAGTGAGTTTGATTCTTCACTGAATTGTTAATTTGTCGGGACTTTGATCCCCACGAATTATCTCCTGGCATGCTGAACTGTTGTGTTGCTGAGTTTGGCTCTCAGTGGGTGACAGGATTTTGTGATCATGCACCTGGCTCAAACGTGGCTCTGATTTATGGGTGCCCATAAAACTTTGCAGCTCATAGATGGTTTCTTCCAAGATTTGTTCTCAATAACAGCTGTATGTAAGAGATCTTCACCATCAGTTCTAGCTTTCCCCAATTACCCAGCAAAGCAACATTTCTAAATATTCCTTCTTTTGATCACTAAATTCTGATTCTGCTACACATGTATCTTTCAGATAAAATATAAAATATTCGTTTGGTCTAAAGAAATTCTCTTTCTGCCACCAAGTTCATGCAGATGAATTCCTTATTTCTAAATATACACTGACAATACAAAATGAATCGATGATGTGCAGACTTTTGCAGAGCTCACTTCTGTGAATTACAGTATATTTCTCTTGCCATTAACACTATTCTCAATCTAAACTTTTATCTAATTTAATTTAAGCAAAAGTATATCATTAACTTTAGATGCTATCTAAACCCTCTGGGAATAAGCAGTTAATCTAGATAAAAATCCATAATGAGCAATGCAGCAAAGTTTTAATTTCAAGGAGGGATATGTCAGTGCATTCAATGGACATATAGCCCTACTGTGTAGTGTAATAATGAGTTCAATCTGCTGCCCAAGGATGCTAAGTAATATTAAAGACCACTAAGCAAATATAAACACTTACAGTAATCTGGCGGTGAGACAAATGCTTATAACAGTCACATTTACACTTCAAGTTTGGACAATAGCACAATAAAGATTTTGCTGACTATGAACAAGATGCAGGCCAGCAAACTGCACTTGCTGAGGAGGCAACAACACCGTCTGTGCAACTGTCAGATCCACCTTTAATGGTAATTATAAAGGAAGAAAATGTACCTGCTGATAAACCTTTGTGTTGCACATGCAGGACAGGAAGATAAATTTATTACCTGAAGTAGAAGAAGATGGCCAGAGAGATGAGTAGTGAGGCTATGGATAAAGCATGGCCCACAATCGCCATGTAAAATAGGATGTATGCTGACTGAAAGGAAACACAAACAGGAAAGACATGAGTTTCTACATGGGGAAATGGTAAAAATGCAAAGCAGTGAAACTAATAAGATTGCCAAGAGGTCGTCTTTAATTTCATATAATGTTCATGCTTCCAATTTTTTCTCAGCATTTTCCTATTTTAGTTCTCCTCTTGCTGGTCTATTTAACAATGCACTTATGACTTAAATTATTAGATCCTTTTTTGTATTTATCTATGTGATGTATTCATGCTCCACTCCTATTTATTCTGCAAGTGAAATTTTTTTCCATGTCTTCTTTCTTACAACCCCTGTCTTAGGTTTTACTTGCCTGTATGTATTTGTGCTTCCTTGTTCTTGTAGAATGTGTCATGGGGGGTCTATGGTCTAGACCACTGACTCAAACGCAGTCAGCCGTGTACTGTAGCTTTTTGTTCAAGCCCTCTCTGCAGGGTGCAGCTGTTTTAAAGCAGATCCGTTAACGACTGAGGGAGCACAAGCTGTCAAAAAATGTTAAATTATCAATTTGTATCATAGCTGTTTGACAGGCAGTGCCATTTTTTAGCCCCGTCTCAGATTTTAGACTGTTTTGAGAAACAGGACCTCTGCAACCTGCTAATCAAACAGTTTAATACTGGGACACAGGGTCAAATCCAGGGGCCTCATTTATGAAACTCTGCATAGGAAAAGCACACTCCTGGCGGCGGACGGAGGTAAAGCAGGAAATGCACCGCACAAAAACTTGTGCATACGCACATCTTCGCCTGTTTCTGTTGTAAATCTTTTGTTTATCTTGCATGTGTGAACACATGCACTCCCAGGACTATTAGTGCAACCTTAGTATTATTTGAACATTTTGGGTCTAGTTTTAATTTGTATCAGTAAACAAGATTGTCGTCTTATAGAATAGTATTTTGGTATTTTAGATGTTGAAGTTATGTAAATATTGTTGGCATCACTTCAACATATACAAGATGATCTATTTCATTTACTGCTACTCGCCTTGCAGTTTCATAGTTCCAACCGATTCTTGTTTTGGGGGGAAGAAAAGGGAGGGAACATGAGTGTTCGAGACTGACGTGCCTCTGAGAGTTTAACATTGTCCTACTGTATGTTGGCAATAAACTTTGATGAAAACTCATCAATCCACAGCCAAAGAGACTGGAGAACGCTTCCTTGTAAGAAAGAAGGTTACATTAATATCAAATATGGCTTTTTACCTCTTTATTTTTCCAAATACATTTCACATCATTTCTTTGCTTTTATTCTTTTGTCATTGGTGTCGCAGTATCCTGTTTCTCCAGATTTTGGGTGTACACCAGGGTCAGAGCTGTTGTAGATTTAGTGACTTTTCCCGCCAAGTTTGGTTTTTAAAAGTCGGAAAGCTGACCATATTTGGCGTACGTAAGTTTTTGTACTTATGCCAGCTTTATAAATGAGGCCCCAGACCTCCTGAGCCAGTGTCCTTCACAGTTTTGAAGTGTCCCTGCTGCAACACACCTGGTTCAAATTAAATGGTTCTCCAACAGTTTGTTAACTTCTGCACAAGCCTCCTAACGAGCCATTATTTGAGTCAGGTGTGTTGCAGTAGGGAGACAAAGAAAACCTGCAGGATACTGGTCTGGATTTGATTTGGCAGTTTCAAACCTAAAGGGTCAACCAGTTTAGGAAGATTCAGCCATTGCTGTATCTTCACACGTTGTTCATCTGATGTGGGAATATTCACCCACTTTTTGGCAGTCCATCAAAATGGGACTCTTGCTTTTTCAGTCAGACTTCCATTTGATTGTTCTTTTCTAATTGATCACCAGGTTTTTTTTTTCTTTTGTTCTGACTCTGTAACCTGCATTTGAATCTTGTGTCTGCCTGGACCTTTACATTCATAGAACATAGAAAGACTTTGGCAGTTTCCTTAGCAAACTCCTTGCTGGACTGAGCTGTGTGGTCTGGTTTCCCCATCTGCAGGGCTGCCCAAGTCCAGACGCTAAGAGAAACTCTCCAGCAACTATTAGAGAGTACCTTTTCCAACACACCTGGATCAAATGGCTCGATTCTCTCATGTACATGTCAGTCAGTTCTGCAGATGTTTGATAACGAGTGCTTTATTTGATTCAGGTGTGCTAGAAAAGGGAGGCATCTTAAAGTAGCAGTACGTAGGTCTGGGCCAAGACCATAGGGACTCCTGGTCTGTTAGTAGCTTGTTTCTGCAGCCTGCAGCTGATGATAATAAAGACTGTAAAAATGTGACAATGGCCGCGCAGCACTGTTAGCAGTCAGATTCAAGGACTGTAACCCAGAACAGGGGGCCCAGAATAGCTGGATTGTTTTGTTTTAATAAATGAAAGTCTGTTTGTCCAGACAAACAAAATCGGTTTCTCTGAAGCTGACTGCCTTTCCTGCAAGATAAGCAGTCAGTTCAATTAAAACACAAATCACATATATGAGCAGCTAACCAAGTAACATTAACACAGGTTATATTTGTGCATTTCATCTAAACATCAGAGTATCAGCATCTTACCTGTTTAAGAGAGAAATGTGGTCTCTGTGTTAACTGTTGTGCCATCAAAAAACTTACATCTACTCCACACGCCAAATGACTTGAGCTCCTCCATGGCACAGACGAAACTGTTCTGCTGAATCATCACACTGTGGACACCATGCAGTAGATTTATGATAGCTGCATATTTTATTTCTTATAAATTACCTTCAGTTTAGCCTTAGTGTTTTCATTGCAGAGCGTATAATTGGACCAAGTCCTGTTGGTGTCTGGGTGGGCGAAACCACTGCCTGCCTTCTCCACAATACTTTGTTGCCTTCTCTGCAAGTAGCAATAAAAGTATTAAATACAATTTCTCAAACCAGAAGATCTTTAAAAGACTCCACATTTCTAGTCTACCGGTTCACCTTGCTGGTCAAAGTCTTTAAAATAGTTGGGACAGTTTTGGGACGCGTAAGTTCCAGCTGGGGTATCTTCCCAGCACAGCCAG
>JALJCO010006378.1:0-32870 GCA_023101725.1 Atherinomorus stipes | reverse complement strand
GTGGTATGGTATAGCATGGTATGGTGTGGTATGGTATGGTATAGTATGGTATGGTATGGTATGATATGGTATGGTATGGTATGGTCTGGTGATGGTAATAGTATAGTATGGTATGGTATAGTATGGTATGGTAATGGTAAGGTGTGGTATGGTATGGTATGGCATGGTCTGGGTGTGGTATGGTAATGGCATAGTATGAAGTGTGGTATGGAATGGTGTGGTATGGTATGGTACAGTATAGTATGGTATGGTTTGGTATGGTATCGTATAGTATGGTATAGTATGGTATGGCATGGTATGGTATGGTTTGGTATGGTATGTTATGGTATGGTATGGCATGGTATGGTACATATGGCATGGTATGGTATGGTACGGAATAGTGTGATAGTATGGTATGGTTATGATAGTATAGTATGGTATGGTATATTGTATGGTTTCTGGTTTGGTATGGTATGGCATGGTATAGTATGGTATTGGTATGATATGGTCATGGTATGGTATGGTATGGTATGGTATAGTGTGGTATGTATGTATGGTATGGCATGGTATGGTATGGCATAGTATGGTATGGTATGGTTCTTATGGTCTGAAATTGAATAGTATGGTATGATATGGTAAGGTAACGCAGGTTTTGTTATGGTATTGTTCCATGGTATAGTATGATAATGGTCATAGTTTGGGAGGGTATGGTCGATATTCAATGGTATGGTATGGTATAAAATTGGTATGGTATGGTACCCCCCCCCCCCCCCCCCCCGCATGGTATAGTATGGTTTGGTATGATATGTTTCTTATGGTATGGTCTAGTATTGCATGGTATGGTATAATATGGTATGTTTATGGTATAGTATGATATGGTTATGATATGGTATGGCTATGGTATAGTACGGTATTAGTTATCTATAGCATGCGTATGGCTATTATATGGTCCCATAGTATGGTATGAACATGATATAGTATGGAATGGTATGATATGGTATGGTATGGTTATGGTATAGCATGGTATGGTATGGTTAAGGTATGGTACATATTAGTATAGTACGGTATGATATGGTTATGGTATAGTATTAAAATGATATGGTATGGTTAATGTATAGTATGGTATGGTTATGGCATAATATGGTACGGTATGGAATGGTGTGGTATGGTATGATATAGTATAGTATGGTATGGTATGATATGGTATGGTAATTGTATGGTTTTTGCAGTATAGTATGGTATGGCATAGTACCAATATGGTATGGTTATGGCATAATATGGTATAGTGGAATAATTTAATGCCTATGGTATGATATAGTATAGTATGGTATAGTATGGTATGGTATAGTATTGGTATAGTATGGTGTGGTATGGTATAGTATGGTATGGTATGGTATGGTATAGTATGGTATAGTATGGTATAGTATGGTATGTTTATGGTATGGTATGGTATGGTTATGATATAGTATGGTATGGTATGGTATAGTATGGTTTGGTATGGTATGGTATAGAATGGTATAGTATGGTATGGTATGGTATGGTATGGTATAGTATGGTATAGTATGGTTAGGTATAGTAAGATATGGTATGGTATAGCATGGTGTGGTATGGTATAGTATAGTATAGTATAGTATAGTATAGTATAGTATAGTATAGCATGGTGTGGTATGGTATAGTATGGTATGGTATGGTATGGTATAGTATAGTATGGTATGGTATGGTATGGTATGGAATAGTATGGTTTTGGTATAGTATGGTGTAGTATAGTTTGGTATAGTATAGTATAGTATAGTATAGTATAGTACAGTATAGTATAGTATAGTATAGTATAGTATAGTATGGTATGGTATTGCTATAGTATGGTATAGTATAGTATAGCATAGTGTAGTATGGTATGGTATGGTATAGTATGGTATGGTATGGTATGGTATGGTATGGTATGGTATGGTATGGTATAGTATAGTATAGTATAGTATGGTGTGGTATGGTATGGTATATTATGGTTTGGTATGGTATGGTATAGTATAGTATGGTGTGGTACGGTATGGTATAGTATGGTATGGTATGGTATGGTATGGTATGGTATGGTATAGTATAGTATAGTATAGTATGGTGTGGTATGGTATGGTATAGTATGGTACGGTGTGGTATGACAAATACTGTTAGTCTGAAGCAGTTCCTGACAGTTTATAAACATTTTTGAAAGACAGAGTGAAGCTCAGGTGATGTTTCCTGGAGGGATAAATCTGGTACTTACTGTTGCTGGATGTGCTGTTGGATGTAATGCGGCCGCATAAACTGGGGGGCTGCCTTGACCGTCAGTTTCATCTGGGCCATGTTGCTAGTATATGGGGCAGAGGGATAACTGATGGGCTGAACCTGCTGCAGTATGGGCTGCTGTGGTACCACGCCATTTCCATTGGTGTGCCCGTTCGTATGGCCTGTGGTGTGACCGTTGGTGTGTCCATTCCCCGGCAGAGCTGGATAGGAGTGTGTGGGCACCGTCTTCTGTTCACATGCGTTCCCCTTGGAGCCCGGTTTGCAGACACAGAGCTGAGGCCTGAGGCACATTCCTCCGTTCTGGCACTGGGGGATGCAGTTGGCTGCAACACCAAACCCAGACAGAGCAGAGACACAAGGAAGAAGAAAACAAAGACATATGAAGAAAGACATTAAGTAAGGGGTCGTCCACACACAAAAAACAGAAGGGCAAATCAAAGCAAGTGTATGGACAAAAAGGACTAAAGTCTTCCATCTCTGATGCACATGGGTCAATATTCATTCAGGTTTTCCAAAGTATTTACATTTAAAGGTAAAAGTATGAGAAAAGATTCAACTGGAACTGTTCAGATTTACTGTTTAAGATTTGTCTGGTTTGTTTCAAATGGTATGGCATGAATCATATGACCGATGCCGGTCTGACAGGTGTGCTACACGCGTGACCTGCCTCCTGGGTTTCAGCCATTTCTCATTCCTGATGCAGAGTCTCTTCAGGTTATCCCCAGTGACCAGAATACGAACACCTCACATGGCTGTAAGCAGCCAGTGTTTCTTAAAGGCAAAGCATGCAAGAAGTCGGGAACTAGGGGTGTAAATGGCTGGTTTAATACACCTGATATAGGGTGCTGATGTCATTAGACCACACCCCTTCTCATTACAGAGATGCACATCACCTGATATGCTTCATTGGTAGTAGGCTTTGGGCCTATAAAGCTTGGAGTAATACAGAGGATGATGTGGTCAAAATACTCATTTGCCTAATAATTCTGCACTCCCTGTAAGAATTAAGCAACTTTTGGGGGTAAATTCAATTGATTAAGAGTAAAATATATATTAATATAATAAATATTGAAATTGCAATATGGAAATACAGTTTGAAATGATATACTAATCAAATAAAGGTAGAAGATGCTAAATATTTATTCTATTTAGATTTTTTTTCCAGCAAGATGTGTTTGCCATGTTAGCATTATCGTGTATAGTAAAGTAATTTTACTGCAGTATTTTACATTAGTATGCGCCAGGTGCTCATGCACGCTGCAACCATAAACATACAGGACATGGAGGAAGATGTGTTTCCGGCAAGGGCAATTAATTCTCAACAGATGACCAGTCAGCCATCTTTTATTCTTATTTATTTCTTTATTTGATTGGGACAGTGCAGGTTGGGGATGGGCAACTAATCAAAAATTAATCGTAACTGACATTCAGAACAATTAATCGATGTAATCTTTCTCATGTCAGTTATTTTCAACTATTTATCAGCAATATTTAGAAATATAAATTTGATAACCATGTATAGTTAAAACTTGTGTGCTTCCTTTCACTTTTTTAAAATTAATATCTGCTGCTCTTCTATTATTAAAACATTTGCAACAAATGCTTTCAGTAAGCTATGAGGACTACAAACTAGGGATGTTTGATATTGACTTTTTTACAGATATCTGATATTGTCCAACTCTGAATTTCCAATATCCGATATCAACCGATACCGATGTATGCAGACAACGCAGGTATTAGCCAACATTTTTCTGATAACTTGGTGACTTAACCAACAACTTAAAACCAGACATATTATCAGCAGCTTCAAAGCAAGTCAGTCTGTAGCAGCAGCAGCTGCACCGTAGTCACATGACTCTGAAAGGAATGCTGGGAAATGAAGTTCTTCCACAATAACAGGGGCTTTTCTATGCTGGATTAGTGCTAATGCAACAAGTTCTCGCGAGAGTTTGTGAGTAAGAAAATAGATCCGAAAAACCTATATTTATATTTTCCAATATCACATTTTATTTTTTTTACATTTTTTATTTTTCACAGTAATTTCACAGAACATGACAGACACGTAAAACAATACAGTCATTGAGCTAAGAATTACAAATATATGTTCTTTTTTAAATGATATCTGTCTTTAACATAACTAAATCGGTTTGATCATTTGATCTAATGGATTCATCAAACTTATCTACACGGACACAGTCCAAAAATAATTAAATATATGATTAACGGTAAGACCAGATCATCATTTCACAAAGAGACAAGTCTTCTCTGATCTAGAAAAAAATACCATTTTGCCCAATATTTATCAGATTTAGTTTTTAAGTGTCTTAAAACAAAAGTCAACCGTTCCATGTCATGAGTTTCTTGTACAATTCCTATCCAGTCTTCAATAGTTGGGCTACAGTCACTCAACCATCTTCTGGTTATTGCCTTTTTACTACATGCCAACAATATTTGTAATAAATACATATCTTTCTTTTTAAGTCCAGGTGGTAGATTTCCCAAGTAGATTACACCAAAATCAAGTGGTAAATGAAGATCCAGAATTAAGTTGGTTTTGGTTACCACTTCAGTCCAGAAGAGGGACAACTTGGGACAGTCCCAAAATATGTGGAAGAGACCAGCAGATTGATTATTACATTTTCTCCAGCAATATCCCTGTTCAGAGATGCCAGTTTGTGATTTTTTGGTTTGGGGAGATATAAAGAATCTTATTATGTTTTTCCATATAAATTCTCTCCATGTCTCTGAACATGAAGTGTTACAGCGTGTCTTGCATATATTAATCCAGTCGTCCTGTGTCAATTTTATATCAATATCACATTTTAATGCCAATTATATGGCTAGGCCGATAATATCGGACATCCCTACTGAAAACAAAATAATACTGAAATAACTGCCACTTAATCGTAACTGAGGCAACATGTGCAGTTAATCGGGATTTAGATTTTTGGTCATATCGCACTACAGTGCAGGTTAATGACCATCAGTACAAAAAGCATCACGTAAACATGGCAGATCTAGCAAAGAATGCTAGTTTTCCTCTGTAGCCCAACAGGAGGTAAGGAGATGGAATAAAAACAACACCAACAAGAGATAAAACAATAAAATACAAATAAACCGGTACAAACCGGTCATAGGAAATATTCTAGTCTAGAGAATAAACTGATTAATAACTAAACTAACTAACTACCTCAAAACACCCTGAAATACAACTTGCTGTTCCAGCCTTCTCTTTCTGGGTTTAATTAAGTATTTTCATTTATGTTTTTATTTGATAGTATAATTCTTGCTTGATATTTTGCACATAAAGAGTGGGCCAAAGTTTCTTCATAAAGTATTTAAGCTGCTTAACGACACATTAAGTGGCTTATCTTTTTCAAAGCACATTAATACAACACAAGAGCATTTTTACAAATCAAGCAGGAGAATTAGTGATGTAGCTGAAATCACCAGTGATGCAACTCAAAGCAATGCTTTCTGAAAAAAAGACTGAAATGTGACTTCGCTGCTCGTATCCAGATTACTCTGCCTTCCTAAACTAATCCTAATCCAGAAGTCATAATAAGCATGCAGGAGGCGGCGCTCCGAAACATCAAAGATAGATGCGAACCGGCTCTCAGTCTAAACCATAAACAAGCTGGAATTAACCGGTTCTAGTTATCAAATGTCTGTTTACTGGACCCATTTATGACATTTTGAGCTTATGCACATCTGTGTGTGTCCAGGAGAGCAGAACAAGCCTGTAATTACACATGGCTCTATTATAGGGGCATCCATTTTCCAACTACAAAGCCTCCCTCCCAGACTTCATGGCAGAAGTTTATACTGCACTCCAACACACATGCACATACATGCACAGATGTGCTGGGGTTTAACAATACAAAGGAAGTTGATGGAAGATAACGTGCACACATCTGGACATTCCTCTGACTGTATTCTTTACTGATGTAAACATTGTGTAATCTCAGTGATAATCTTCTGATCAAATCCAAGTCCAAACCTCAACCACCAGGAGTCTTCCTCTGAAGAGCAGGAGCACACACAATGACTCAGAAAGAGGATGGGCCTAATATCTCTCCCCCGACTCCCTGTGGGTGTGTCACCTCCTCAATGAGCTTGTTAGTCTAATTTGTGGTTTTGAGATTTGGGAAAGTGATTAATGAAGTGAAAAGTAAAGATGTGATGAAACATATCTGGTGGTATGAGCTCCCTCTGCAATGAGTCACCGCATTTCTCTCATGTGACACATCCAAATTGTTTTCATCAGACCATCTGAGTGTGCTATCAGCTCTAAGCTGAACTAAATAATCCCACAAACACTTCCAGTCAAAATGAATATTCACACCACATTAGCAATACATTTGCAACAGTTACGATAAATCAGAGTCATGAGGAGTTTCAGGATCTCTGCGGAGACATACCTCCAATATTACAGGAAGAACCAACAGAAAACTACAGTTGTGTGAAAAAGTGTTTGCCCCCTTCCTGATTTCTTATTTTTTTGCATGTTTGTCACACTTATGTGTTTCAGTTCATCAAATATTAGACAAAGATAACACAAGTAATCACAAAATACAGTTTTTAAATGGAGATTTTTATTCGTAACAAAATAGTTCAATTTCTTTAGCCACACCCAGGCCTGATTCTCAGTCAAGAAATCACTTAAATAGGACCTGCCTGACAAAGTTAAATAGACCAAAAGATCCTCCAAAGCTAGACATCATGCTGCCATCCAAAGAAATTCAGAACAAATGAGAAACAAAGTCATTGAGATCTATCAGTCTGGAAAAGGTTCCAAAGCCATTTCTAAAGCTTTGGGACTCCAGAGAACCACAGTGAGAACCATTATCCACAAATGGTGAAAACATGGAACAGTGGTGAACCTTCCCAGGAGGGGCCGGCCGACCAAAATGACCCCAAGAGCACAGCGACGACTCATCCAACACTGTAAATTCTAATAAGTTGACTTTACTTAAAAAAAATATGCAAACTTTCTGCCTCAAAAAAATTAAGTAAACTCTAATTGGAGTGATTAAGTAGAATAAACTAAAAAAGTTTTAGTTTGTAGAACTTTTCTGAAAGTTAAATTTGAGTAAGCTGTAAGTGGATGATGCTGGGGAGGAAACTTGATGGGATTAATTTCACAGATATTAGATTCACACCATTTTCAATTTTATTTTCACCAACAACATGCTTTTAAGTTCATCTTACTTAAAGTAAATGATGAACTCAAAATTGTTCTTACTATGTAGCAAGAACTTAGTCTGGGTGGGTTTAAGCTACAACTATTGTCAGACCACACACATCTCTGTCGCGGTGCCGCATCTGCTGGGTAGTAGATGTTCAATACAGGAATTAACAAACAAGTTGAGAGCAGTCACATGACACTACCAACATCATTTATAAATCCCTCATTTGTGAATAATCTCCAATTTATTGTTAAAAGAAGTGAACTGCATTGTGGGAAACCTGCTCCCTCCCCACCCCTAATTTCCCTTTACTCATTTTAATTAAGCTGTTTCAACTTAAGTAAATTAAGTTATCTAACATGTTGCCCTCCAAAGTTCTTACAACTTATTTAGAATAAGTATTACCAACAACTAAGTTAAAATTAAGTTCTGCCTACTAGATAGATTCTAGTAAAGCCAATATTACCATTTACAGTGAAGAGGTCACAAAAGACCCCAGAACAAAGTAACACAGCATTTCAGAAAAGGAACATCATAGCAACAGTAAAACATGGTGGTGGTAGTGTGATGGTCTGGGGCTGTTTTGCTGCTTCAGGACCTGGAAGACTTGCTGTGGTAAATGGAACCATGAATTCTGCTTCTACCAAAAAATCCTGAAGGAGAATGTCCGGCCATCTGTTGGTGACCTCAAGCTGAAGCGCACTTGGGTTCTGCAGCAGAACAATGATCCAGAACACACCAGCAAGTCCACCTCTGAATGGCTTAAGAACAACAACATGAAGACTTTGGAGTGGCCTAGTCAAAGTCCCCACCTGAATCCCATTGAGATGCTGTGGCATGACCTTAAAAAGGCGGTTCATGCTGGAAAAGCCTCCAATGTGGCTGAATTACAACAATTCTGCAAAGATGAGTGGAACAAAATTCCTCCACAGCGCTGTAGAAGACTCACTGCCAGTTATCACAAACGCTTGATGCAGTTGTTGCTGCTAAAGGTGGAACAACCAGTTATTAGGTTTAGGGGGCAATCACTTTTTCATGCAGGGACCATGGAGGTTTGGATTTTTCCCCCTTTAAAAATAAAAATCTTCATTCAAAAACTGCATTTTGTGTTTACTTGTGTTATCTTTATCTCTAATATTTACATTTGTTTGATGATCTGAAACATGTAAGTGTGACAAACTTGGGGGAAAAAAAAGAAATCAGGAAGGGGGCAAACACTTTTTCACACAACTATAGATGGACTTATTTACATACACATTAAAAAGGAGATTTATTTTAGATTTGTCGGATTTGATTTGGAAAGAAAAGTGAGACCTCTAGTTAGTATGTGTAAAATCTGAATCACAGGGGGATTAACACAAGGAGATGGTTATATTCCCACAGGAAAAAGTCAGTGAAATGTTTGGTCATTCAGAGGCACAGAGTCCTGGAAGCAACTAGCAGTAGCTGGCCAAATCTACCACAAAATACAGCCCCAGTGATTGAGTATGCATGAGCCGCTGTCCATGAATTTCTTGAAAAGAAAAATGAAAATATTGGAAGAAAAATGCAAGCAGAAGGGAGACAGAAGCAGAGGAGCATCTGGACAGCGAAGAAGGAAGTTTGCACATGGTCGTAAGTCATGACCTTTTATGGGCATCTTTGGGCACTTATTCATGCAGAGTAGAGCCAGCTGGTCTGTGCTTTCAATTTACAAGAGATTGGTTATTCACCAATGTAAGGGTAGGGTCACACTTGGCATGATTGGTTTAATCCCGTTTTAACTCACCGGGTGTCAGAAGTCTAGTACAAACAACCTCCAGTCACACTTACAAAGTTGGAAGCACGCCACTATGCCACAATGTCATGTGACCTCATTTGTGTGGGTGAATTACAATCGTCCCGAACCAAACAACCGTTGTAGCCCACCTCCGGAGGTGGGTTTGGGCACCGCGCCATGGCTATCAGTCATACTGAAGTTTTAACGTGAAGGAAATTACCCCTGCTGTTTGATATATTCCAACCATGCCAAGTGTGACCGGCCCCTACGAGGAAAGATCCAAACAACTCTGCAACCTACCAATGCGTGCATGAATATCACAGAGGATTTTTTTTCTAAAAAAAAAAAAAAACTTCTTAAATACAACTTAGGATCAAATTTAAGAAAATTTGAAAGAAGAGATTGGTGAACGAGGCTCATTGACTCCTGGCTTGGCACCTGTACATTGGGGTTTACCCCGGCGAATGAGAGGGTAGCCTCCCACTGCCTTCAGGTCAGGGGACAGGTCCTGACTGTTGTGCCTAAAACTGAGCAGCAGTTCAGAGTATCCACCCTTCTTGGAGTCTTTGGATGGAGAAAGCTCCTTCTGAGGACTCCATTTTTCTGCTGGGGGACTTCAATGCTCATGTGGGCAACGGCAGCCCCCCTGATCTGAATCCAAGTGACGTCCTATTGTTGGACTTCTGTGCTTGTCATGAATTGCCCATAACAAACACATAACAAGCATTAGCCAGCTTGATGACGTGCCAAACTTTGTGCGGCTGAAAACACACAAGCATCTGAAAGCGTCTCCTTTCTTGGCAGTCCCCAGTTGTTCCACTGGAAACGGGGGGGGTACAGACCCGATTTTCAGATGTTTGTGTGTTTTAAGACGCACAATGTTAAGCACGTCAGTAAACGCTAGCTGGCTATTGCTAGCATGCCGGTGAAGTGCCGGTGTCGTGCTCCACCGGCGACAAACAAACGTGTGTTTTATTATAAAGTTCGGCCCTTCACCGCGGCGAATCGATCACTTTGATCCAGCTTTTGATCCAGAATCACTTCAGTTTAGAATGAAAACTTAAGTATGTTTGGAGTTTATCCGATTTAAAGGAGTGATGACATGGCAGTTAAAAACTAGTTTATGTTGTTGGCATTACTGCATATGTAAATACTCCAAAGAAAAAAACTGCATTTTTTACAGCGGAGTATTGTTTTGAAACGCCAGACCTCACTTCCTCAGTAAAACAGTTGGGTCCGGTGATGATATGGAGCTTTACCCGGAGACCACGTTGACTTCATTTTGATTGGCTACACCTTATTTCGCTATGACCTTATTTGGAGAATCTAGGTCAAGTTGCGGTCGGAGTTTGCTAAAGGGCTAACTGCTAGCAACATGGGCACTTCAGACAGTTTGAGCTACGTTATCAGACAAGACAGCATTTAGAAAATAAATAAACTTACAGGTAATGACAAGGTTGTGGCCCCCTCCCTCAGTGTTGCTGCAGAAGTTTGCTTTTAAATCCATTTGTTTGAAAACCCAGACCTGACTGCAGAGAAGTTACTACTAGCTCCATACACGAAGCTGAATCAGACAGGGAGGGGGAGGGGGGGGAGCGGACGGTTCATAAACCGTTAGGAGAGAGGGGGGGGGGTGCTGTTTACTTGATAGTGTGCTCTTATTGGAGCAATTAAATTACGTAGAATGATAGAACTACGTAGAATGATAGAACTATGTAGAATGATAGAACTACGTAGAATGATAGAACTACGTAGAATGATAGAACTACGTAGAATGATAGAACTACGTAGAATGATAGAACTACGTAGAATGATAGAACTACGTAGAATGATAGAACTACGTAGAATGATAGAACTACGTAGAATGATAGAACTACGTAGAATGATGGAACTACGTAGAATGTGGAACTATGTAGAATGATAGCCTGCTGTCTGATTCAACTGTTTCTGAGCAGAGAGACAAAGCTGACAGACCATAAACAGGAACTTTGATTCTCACTCTGGACATTCACATGGCCTCATCAGTGCACAGCAGATCATATTATACACCCAAAACCCCAGAAAAGTGAAATTTGATGTCATGGCACCTTTAAACAGTATAACAGAGCAGGAACGGCTGTCGTTAACATGGCCCGGAAGAGGAAGTGTCAAAATCCGGGAACTTCCGTGATAATCCCCTATGGCAGGGAAAACACTGGGTCGGGTATGTAGCATGTACTCGGCTGTGATGTAAAATTTTAGTATACTTGTTGACAAAAATTTTTTTTTCCATAACTGTACCAAAGAATTTGCAGCGTGAAGCAGCTGGGACGAAAATTAGTACCTCCAAATCTGTGACCATGGTCAACCCTTTTCCAACCATGGCCGGAAAAAGTTGATTGTCTTCCTCAGTTCTTAAGTGAGGTCCTGCCCCACGTGGAGGAGTTCAAGTATCTCTGGGTGTTGTTCTCGAATGGGAGAATAATGGAGCGGGAGATCGACAGGCTCTTGATCAAGAAGCAGTCGAAATGAGTTTCTTCCGCAGGGTGACCAGGCTCTCACTTAGAGATAGGGTGAAAAGCCCGGGGCCTCATGGTATACAGTAGTTGCTGCTCTACTGTATCAAAAGGAGCCAGATGAGATGCCCCCCCTGGTCTTGTCCTGATAGGACATGCCTGGAAAAGCTCCCCAGGGGAAAACCCATCATATCCTGGAGTAACTACGTCTCTCAGCTGACCTGGGAATACTTTGGGATCCCCTCGGACGAGCTGGAAGATGTGGCCAGGGAGACAGAAGTCTGGGTTTCCCGGCTTAGACAGTTGCCCCCATGACCCGACCTCGGATAAGTGGCTGGGATGGATAGATGATAGACGGACTGGTGACATTCATATTTTATATAGTCACACTTTTTAGGATGTGGATAGTGTGTTTTATCTCTTTTAATGTTATTCTTTGGCAGCTATGGGTCCCAGGTGGGCTTGGGGTGGTCAGGTCCTGGTGGGGTGGCTGTGGTTGGCTGTTCTAGGGGATTTGGGTCTCAGGCATCTGCATGGATCCTCTGCTTGGGGCTGCTCCTACTGCCCTCACCTCACTAATGCATCACATAGCAGCTAAAGACTATCATAGGGGTGTCCAGCTCTGGCCTTCCAGGGCTGCAGTCCTGCAGGTTTTTGCTGTTTCCTGCTCCAACACACCTGATTCAAATTAAATGTCTGCTCAACAGCTTATTGGCAAGTTCTGCCCAATCATGCTGAGCTCCTACAGACAGTTGTGCCCTCATGTTTGTATGTATTCCTACTTATAGTGGTTGTTTGTTCTCTCATTGTTCATAAGAAAAAGAAAACAATGAACATAGATGATGCATGAATTAGGTTCATCCTCCGTCTTCATGCTACATGTAAAAACTCGGAAAGTTAAGAAAATTCAGGCTTTAACTGCAGAGAAAAGGCCAAATTCAACATGTCCACAGAAAATTCTTACAGCCCCACAAAAACGTTCATCCCCCTGAAATGTTCAACATCTAATATCAGCTGAGTTACACCCATGCAGCAGTTACTTCACACATGACATCATTGCTGTCTTTCCCCCCCTGAAGCTGAGTTGCGTTAACGTTTTGACACAACGCCACGCTTCAATTTCCACTCTGGGTGAAATTTTTTTTTTCTTCTCCAACTGGTGTAAATGCTTTTCATTCCCCCCCCCCCCCCCCCCCCCCACTCCTCTTGCTGTCTGGCCTGAAGCTGAGGCTGCCATCTGTTCTGCAAATAGCTTTCCCCGACTGCAGTCAGCCACACAGGAGCTCTGTTCGCCGACAAGGACGGGGTAAAGGCTGGTAATTAACTTGTTAGCTGGGGACAGGAAACACATCAGTCATGCCGATGCCCTCACCCTTTTGATCAAACCATGCAGGGCCTGCTGCTCAGAGTCTCTGCAAACTTTCACCGAGGTCTGATGTGGGTGTGCAAGAGTTAAAAGTGTTCTTTGTGTCTCTCAGCAGAAGCTGTGAGGGATAATGATCCTCTTTGTGTCATTGCCTTGATGCAAGGCCTTAAAATTCCAAAGTGAGGGAGAGAAAATTGCTCTGACTTTGTGGTAAATGCAGCCGTCCGTTTAACCTTGCAGGGACAGATGTTAGCTGAATTCAGAAGCAGGTAGCAGTGGAAAGATATGACATCCATATATGAGGTATTAAATTCCTTATTATCTATGTCACTGCTGGCCCTCAACTGTTGAGATTAGCTCTGATAAGAGCGCCTGCTGAGGATTTATGGGGCTCGCTAATGTTCTGGGAGAGATGCACTTATCTTACTTCTGTAGGCAGAAACACTGTCGTATTAAAATGGTCATTCGTCAAAGTAATGCACCAAATGTACTTTCACTTAGAGCCGTGTCATCATGAAGTAAATAAGCAGAAACACGAAGAAAACCGAGTTCCTGATTTAGCCTGGCTGCAGAGTAACTTTAACATGTTGGGATTGGAAAGCTCCTTTTAGAAGCTCATCCCAGTCAGCATCATCTCAGAACCTTTAATCCCAGTCAGCATCAGAACCTTTAATCCCAGTCAGCATCAGAACCTTTAATCCCAGTTAGCATCAGAACCTTTAATCCCAGTCAGCACCAGAACGTTTAATCCCAGTCAGCATCAGAACCTTTAATCCCAGTCAGCATCAGAACCTTTAATCCCAGTTAGCATCAGAACCTTTAATCCCAGTCAGCATCAGAACCTTTAATCCCAGTCAGCATCAGAACCTTTAATCCCAGTCAGCATCAGAACCTTTAATCCCAGTCAGCATCAGAACCTTTAATCCCAGTCAGCATCAGAACCTTTAATCCCAGTCAGCATTAGAACCTTTAATCCCAGTCAGCATCAGAACCTTTAATCCCAGTCAGCATCAGAACCTTTAATCCCAGTCAGCATCAGAACCTTTAATCCCAGTCAGCATCAGAACCTTTAATCCCAGTCAGCATCAGAACCTTTAATCCCAGTCAGCATCAGAACCTTTAATCCCAGTCAGCATCAGAACCTTTAATCCCAGTCAGCATCAGAACCTTTAATCCCAGTCAGCATCAGAACCTTTAATCCCAGTCAGCATCAGAACCTTTAATCCCAGTCAGCATCAGAACCTTTAATCCCAGTCAGCATCAGAACCTTTAATCCCAGTCAGCATCAGAACCTTTAATCCCAGTCAGCATTAGAACCTTTAATCCCAGTCAGCATCAGAACCTTTAATCCCAGTCAGCATCTAGAACCTTTAATCCCAGTCAGCATCAGAACCTTTAATCCCAGTCAGCATTAGAACCTTTAATCCCAGTCAGCATCAGAACCTTTAATCCCAGTCAGCAGTAGAACCTTTAATCTCAGTCAGCATCAGAACCTTTAATCCCAGTCAGCATCAGAACCTTTAATCCCAGTCAGCGTCAGAACCTTTAATCCCAGTCAGCATCAGAACCCTTTAATCCCAGTCAGCATCAGAACCTTTAATCCCAGTCAACATCAAGAACCTTTAATCCCAGTCAGCATCAGAACCTTTAATCCCAGTCAGCATCAGAACCTTTAATCTCAGTCAGCATCAGAACCTTTAATCCCAGTCAGCATTAGAACCTTTAATCCCAGTCAGCAGCAGAACCTTTAATCCCAGTCATCATCGAGAACCTTTAATCCCAGTCAGCATCTAGAACCTTTAATCCCAGTCAGCATCTAGAACCTTTAAACCCAGTCAGCATCAGAACCTTTAATCCCAGTCAGCATCTAGAACCTTTAATCCCAGTCAGCATCAGAACCTTTAATCCCAGTTAGTATCAGAACCTTTAATCCCAGTGAGCATCAGAACCTTTAATCCCAGTCAGCATCAGAACCTTTAATCCCAGTTAGTATCAGAACCTTTAATCCCAGTTAGTATCAGAACCTTTAATCCCAGTCAGCATCAGAACCTTTAATCCCAGTCAGCATCCAGAACCTTTAATCCCAGTCAGCATCAGAACCTTTAATCCCAGTCAGCATCAGAACCTTTAATCCCATTCCCCATCAGAACATTTAATCCCAGTCAGCATCAGAACCTTTAATCCCAGTCAGCATTCAGAATTTTTAATCCCAGTCAGCATCAGAACCTTTAATCCCAGTCCGCATCAGAACCTTTAATCCCAGTCGGCATCAGAACCTTTAATCCCAGTCCGCATCAGAACCTTTAATCCCAGTCAGCATCCAGAATCTTTAATCCCAGTCAGCATCAGAACCTTTAATCCCAGTCAGCATCAGAACCTTTAATCCCAGTCAGCATCCAGAATCTTTAATCCCAGTCAGCATCAGAACCTTTAATCCCAGTCAGGATCAGAAACTTTAATCCCAGACATCATCAGAACCTTTAATCCCAGTCGGCATCAGAACCTTTAATCCCAGTCAGCATCAGAACCTTTAATCCCAGTCAGCATCCAGAACCTTTAATCCCAGTCAGCATCAGAACCTTTAATCCCAGCCAGCATCCAGAATCTTTAATCCCAGTCGGCATCAGAACCTTTAATCCCAGTCAGCATCAGAACCTTTAATCCCAGTCAGGATCAAGAAACTTTAATCCCAGACATCATCAGGACCTTTAATCCCAGTTCGCATCAGAACCTTTAATCCCAGTCAGCATTAGAACCTTTAATCCCAGTCAGCATCAGAACCTTTAATCCCAGTCAGCATCAGAACCTTTAATCCCAGTAACCTTCCCCAGAAGCTTTAATCCAGTCAGCATCAGAACCTTTAATCCTAGTCAGCATATAGAACCTCTAATCCCAGTCCGCATCAATTCCCTTAATCCCAGTCAGAATCAGAATCTCTAATCCCAGTCCGCATTAGTTCCCTTAATCCCAGTCAGAATCAGAACCTTAAATCCCCAGTCAGCATCTAGAACCTTTAATCCCAGTCAGCATCCAGACATCATGTTCTATTTCAGCCTCACTTGTCAGATTATGAGGCTAAAATTATGTAAAACGAATGAAGCAATAGATATAACGGCCTTTTTCCTCTTTTCCAGTTATTTCTGCTACGATTTACCTTCAAAACCAGCTCCACTTCAGCTGCAGCAGAAAGCTCTTCTTTCTTTATTCCAGCCATAGAGGACCATTATTTTCTTCTTTTCTTCATCATTTCTCACTTGTTGATCTTTGGCTGCTCCCGATTGGACGTTACCGTCAATTTAAGCTCTCTGATTGGTGGAGAGTTTGACAGGAAGTGTCTTCATCATCATGTCCAGGTCTAAATAGAGGTCTCTTAGCAACACAGTAGTGATGGTGATGTTTTTATGATGAAAATAGGATAAATAATGATGTTATCATGAATAAACACATTTAGTGGCTGGATTGTAAACCTCCTGGATGGGATAAAAATGCTGGAAAACGTCTGTAAATCACCTAAAGGGTAAACTATCCATCACAGTTTACCCCACAGAGTTACACATTACCATTCCTGGCGGGGCCCTCGGGGGTGCGGAAGATCTAGTGGAGTTTTAAAGGTTAAAGGCAAAGCACAACCTTGTAGAACACGCCTGCCTACAGCTGAGTAACTTACAGCTGCTGAGATCCTGAAACACAACTTTATTTCTTTGGATGGATCCAACTGAATTTATGAATCACTCATATAAGCTGTAGAAAAGGCTACAAACAAGATCTGAGATTAAAAGTATGTTGTGTTCTTACAGTTGAAAGGTTAAACTCCAATTTGGAGCCATGTAACTGGCAGCAAAGAGGACACCTGCTGGTTAGGATGCAGGACTACTTAATGCTGCTCTCACAGATGAATCAGCCCACATGGACGGAGCTTGCCGGAATATTTTCTGGGGTAAATTTGTAGTGAAAGGACTGAGTGTGAAGAGAGGAGACCGGTCACCACACAGTCAGGATTATTGTTGGCTAATCCAGCATTGTTTCTCTGGATAGCATCACCTCGTCTTCCGGGACAACAGTTATTTTAGACCAGGATCTGTCATCTGAGTCACATATAAACAGGTTTCTAGGACCAGAATGAGGAACATCCTGTCTCAGGGGCCGTTCACACGAGGACGATTGCGGGTAAAAACTGCAAAATATTTAATCGGACGGGCCTTTTGTTCACATGGCAACGGCGTTATTCTGGTTCGAAGATGCAAAAATCTGAAGACTCATTCCAAAGTGGAATTCATGAAGATTTCATGTAGTATTCTCGTCTGCACGGTCCAAAATGCAAAATTGATGGTGGACCTGCTCACGCCATGCTCATGTGGCATGCGCGCTGACGTCACACTCAAACAGGAAAAACAGCAATGTACGTAAACTATGTAAACCCAGCTGATATTAGGTAGATTTACCGCATGTGCGCGAACATGGTGGAGTTCCATCACAGCACCAGCTGACAGCCTGGCCTGCATATCCAGTCGAATAGGGGATTATCACGCTTACCGGAAGTTCCCGGATTTTGACACTTCCTCTTCCGGGCCATGTTAACGACAGCCGTTCCTGCTCTGTTATACTGTTTCAATCGGATAAACTCCAAACATACTTAAGTTTTCATTCCAGACCGAAGTGATACTGGATCAAAAGCTGGATCAAAGCGATCGATTCGCCGCGGTGAAGGGCCAAACTTTATAATAAAACACACGTTTGTTTGTCGCCGGTGGGGCACAACACCGGCACTTCACAGCATGCTAGCATTAGCCAGCTAGCGTTTACTGACGTGCTTAACATTGTGCGTCTTAAAACACACAAACATCTGAAAATCGGGTCTGTACCCCCCCGTTTCCAGTGGAACAACTGGGGACTGCCAAGAAAGGAGACGCTTTCAGATGCTTGTGTGTTTTCAGCCACACAAAGTTAGGCACGTTATCAACCTGGCTAATGCTAGCCTGCTAACACGACTGCGCAGTCTGCCGGCTACAAACAAACGTGTGTCGTTTTATTATAAAGTTCGGTCCTTCACCGCGGCGAATCGGTCGTTTTAATCCACTTCTTCCTCAGCATCACTTCAGTCTGGAATGAAAACTTGGCATTGGCGTTTATCCGATTTACAAAGCTGTAGCTAGTAGCTGACGGACTACTGTTAGCAGGTTAGCATTAGCCAGCTTGATGACGTGCCTAACTTTGTGCGCCGGAAAACACACAAGCATCTGAAAGCGTCTCCTTTCTTGGCAGCCCCCAGTTGTTCCACTGGAAACGGGGGGGTACTGACCCGATTATCAGATGTTTGTGTGTTTTAAGACGCACAAAGTTAAGCACGTCGGTAAACGCTAGCTGGCTAATGCTAGCATGCCGGTGTTGTGCCCCACCGGCTTCAAACAAACATGCTACGTTGTTTTATTATAAAGTTCGGCCCTTCACCGCGGCGAATCGCTTTGATCCACTTCTTCCTTCGTATCACTTCAGTCTGGAATCTGTGAAAATTTCAGTAGGGTTGGCGTTTATTCACGTTATCTACGAAGTAAAGCAGGGACATTGAACTGGACCGGAAGTGGGCCGTATAACTGTTTAAAACCGGACGTTCGGAACACGGAAGCGTGATAATCCCCTATTCCATACACACTTGCGTCCTCGTATGGACGCAGATTTCTTCATGACATGCTTGTGCCGGGGGCCCCCTCCTTCTCGCCCGGCGCCCGGAAAAACAGTCTCCCCGGCTCCCGCGCCCCCGCGCCCCCCTCCCCCTCCCCTCCCCCCGCCCCGCCCCCCCACTCCCCCATCTCCCTCCCCCCCCCCCCCTCTTCATTTGCACCGCATTTCCTCCCCAAGCAATGGCGGCGCCGCGAGATGGCGCAACACACAAAACGCTCGTCGGATTAGTTTGTCTTCCTGGTTATCCGCCCGGTTCCGTTTTCTCCTCTTCGCCTTTACACGCCGTCCTCCTGTTATACTTTACGACCCACCGTTTCATTCCACTGTACTCCTCCATTTTTGCCGCCTTTTCCCCCCGCCCCCCCCGTCTCGTGTAACCGCTACCCCTCTCGTCTGTACCCCCGTTTCCAGTGGCCTGGGCTGCCAGGAGCGCATCTTGTGTTTTCAGCCCCGTAGGCCGTTATCCTGCATCACCTCCCCTCGCGCTCCGCCCACCGTGTGTGTTTTATTATGTTCTCCTTCCCCCATCTGTCGTTTTATCCCTCTTCCTAGCCCCCCGCCCCGCCCCTCGCCCCCTTGTCGCCCCCTTTCTTCCCCCCCCGGCGCCCTTCATGTTGTGTGTTTTAACGCACAAAGTTAAGCCGTCGTAAACGCAGCTGCAATCTAGCATGCCGTGTGCCCCCCCTCCGTTTCATTTGTCGCCCTCCACGCTTCCCTCCCTTAGCCTTCACTCCTTCGCTCCGTCCCCTCGCCGGCCGCTCCCCCGCACCCCATATTCAAAGTTTAAGTGACAAAAGATAAAACATTTTGATATCGATTTTGATACGATCAGAAATTAAGTTTGAGAAAGAATCAGAATCTCCCAAAACCATTTCCACTCTGGTGTATAGCTGCGTTTCCATTTTTTTTTTTTTTCAAAATATGTGAGATTTCTAAAACTTCAACAAAGTATAATTTGTATTCGCAGGTGTTTCCACTGAGTGGTGTTTGGCTCATAAGTCATAATTCACTTTGAGAAGGATGGAGACTCTGCAGGTTTCTGCAAAACTCTGCATTTCACCGTTTGCTATCAGGGATGGAGGTTCTCATTTCTGTCTCCGCCTCCATCCACACTGCCCCCGCCATCTTTAAATGAGATGAACTGGTCATGTGACCCCTGATGTCACATCCAGTGATGTGTAAATGCAAAAAAAGCTGTCGCAGTTTACTTAAAGGTACAGTCCGGAGTTTTCCCCTGAAAATAAACTAGACTTGTGTGAGTGAAATCTGGCTCAGTCTGAGTCTGTGTAAAACATTTTCTGATATATTTATATATATTTTAACACTCATTTTCATTTATGTAAATAACAACAACAAAATAAACAGAAAACTAATGGAGAAGTGCCTTCATGCAAACAATTTTACCGACTTATCCGAGCAGATTCCTATATTTTATCTTGTAGTTTATTATATTTTATTTCTGCACGGTGGGTTTGAGAGGACTGTAATTTCATGTGTTTTATGTCTAACATGTGACACATTAGACAATAAAGTTGACTTTGACTTTACAGCAATGATTCTATGCAAAGTCAGACTTAGTGGGTTGGACATACTCCGTCTACTTGGACCAAACTTCGTAGAACTTGTCCAACTGAACTTGTCCAAGATTTCTTGAGCAACGCTGATCCATTTTTCAGTTGGAGGGTCCAGTTTCAGCAAGACCACGTGGACTTTACTGTCACAATAGGGGATTATCACGCTTTCCGGAAGTGTCCGGAATCTAGGCGTTTCCTCTTCCGGGCCATTTTAACAATAGCCGTCCCTGCTCTGTTCCACTTTGTAAATCGGATAAACGCCAGCCATACTAGTTTTCATTGACTCCCAACTGAAGTGATGCTGAGGAAGAAGTAGATCAAAGCGATCGATTCGTCGTGGTGAAGGGCCGAACTTTATAATAAAACAACGTAGCACGTTTGTTTGTAGCCGGCAGATGACACAGCTGGTGTTAGCAAGCTAGCATTAGCCAGCTTGATGACGTGCCTAACTTTGTTCGGCTGAAAACACACAAGCATCTGAAAGCGTCTCCTTTCTTGGCAGTCCCCAGTTGTTCCACTGGAAACGGGGGGGTACAGACCCGATTTTCAGATGTTTGTGTGTTTTAAGACGCACAAAGTTAGGCACGTCAGCTTACGCTAGCCTGCTAGCTGCGAAGTGCCGGTGTTGTGCCGGACCGGCTACAAACAAACGTGCTACATTGTTTTATTATAAAGTTCGGCCCTTCACTCTATTGAATCGCTTTGATCCACTTCTTCCTTAGTATCACTTCAGTCTGGAATCCATGAAAATTTAAGTAGCGTTGGCGTTTATTCAATTTACGAAGTGGAACAGAGCAGGGACATTGAACTGGCCCGGAAGTGGACCGTCTAAGTGTTTCAAGTTCCGGAAACCGGAACACGGAAGAGTGATAATCCCCTAATAAACCGTTGTCGAGTCTAGAAAAGGGATTAGATCCGTATTCTTAGCGCCATGTGACCGCAGAGCAGTTGTCGCAACAGAACGTTTGCAGGACGTCGGCTACATGATTGCAAAATCCAGAACGGTTACGTTGCTATCTTCTTTCATTTGCTCTGTTAGCTTTCTTAACGTTTTTTTTGCTTTTTTTGTGTTGTGCTTATCGAATTTACCCCTATATCCCATGTATTATTCTTTCTCATTTTCATTTAAAATATTTCGATTATTTTTTTTTTTATTTTATTTATATATTTTTTATTTATATTTTCCCCATTCATATTATTCAGCATTTATTTCTTATCCTTTATTGCCGTTTTCACCGTGTTCCCTTCTCCTGTTCCCAGCTTCAGAGCTATTTTTTTTTTTCCTATTTTATTTAATTTCCTTTTGTTATTAAATAAAGTTAAAGTTTTCGGCTCCGGCCCACATCATCCCATCTCCTTAACTATTTTATTTTTACTGTTTTTCTTCCTCCCTTTCTTTTTATTTGGCTATTATTTTTATTTGCCCCTTTTTTTCCCATAGGGGTTTCCCCCAACCTTCCCTTTTTTTTCCCTCTTCATCTAATTTCATAAAGTTACTATTTTTCTTTTTTAGTCCTCTATCTTTTTTTTCCCTTTTTTTTCTCCCCTGCCTTTTTTTCCTTTTTTCCTCCTTCCCTCTTCCTTTATTCTCTTCCCTTTTTCTCTCTTCTTACGACGCAAAGGGTGGGGGTGGGGCATAGAGGGGAGAGGGGAAAGGGGGTGGTGACGTAGACGGTGCACCACAGTGAAGTTCGTTTTCTTCTGCTCTCCATTGATTGGAAACAAATAAATGTTGCTGAGAAACAGTCAACAGGTTGAGCACAGGAACGGCGTCCATGCTGTCCATGGGGGGCTGTTTGTCTTTGGCTTTGGTTTTCAGGGACAAACTCGTGAGTTGGACACTTAAGTGACCATTAGCGCCACCAGCTGGACTGGAGTTATGCGGGTGATTTCTATTTGTGTCACGACGTGATGACGAGGGTTTCGTGCTCAGAATGTTTCCAAAAGCGACCGCGAGACGACGTAGAGTTGTTGGACTCCTGCAGTGGGAATCCAGATCAATAAAGACGTCTTTGAGACACCATGAGACCGAGTCCTGAACCATGAACTGGTTCTGGCCTCCTTAGAAACCTGTTTAACCTGCACAGATGCAGCGAGGACAAACGTGTCCAACCTGGACAGATGCAGCTGGGACAAACGCGTCCAACCTGGACAAATGCAGCTGGGACAAACTTGTTCAACCTGGACAGGTGCTGCAAGGACAAACTTGTCCAACCTGGACAGATGCTGCAAGGACAGACCTGTCCAACCTGGACAGATGATGCAAGGACACACCTGTCCAACCTGGACACATGCAGCTGGAACAAACCTGTCCAACCTGGACAGATGCAGCAGGGACAAACTTGTCCAACTTGGACAGACACAGTAGGGACAAACCTGTACAACCTGGACAGATGATGCAAGGACACACCTGTCCAACCTGGACACATGCAGCTGGGACAAACCTGTCCAACCTGGACAGATGCTGCAAGGACAAATGCGTCCAACCCAGACAGATGCTGCAAGGACACATTTGTTCAATCTGGACACATGCAGCTGGGACAAACCTGTCCAACCTGGACAGATGCTGCGAGGACAAATGCATCCAACCTGGACAAATGCAGCTGGGACAAGCTTGTCCAACTTGGATATAATGTGATATCTCCATATGAAGGTCGAGCTTTTGATCAGTTAATAAAACATTTCAGTGTTTCAGTCTTTCTTTGGGGACATGTTGCATGCTGTTTCATATGTGTACACAGTAAACATGTTTGTATTTATGTTTATCTGTGCAAATTACACAGCTGCCAAACAATCACTCAATCAGAGAATTGTCTGATTATCTAACTCTCCTGTTTTTGTTTCATCATCTTCCTGATGTCCTCATGACCTCTGTACATCTGTCTTTATTCCCTCTGGACCTGGTCGCTCCAGGATTCGGCCTCGGCTCTGCATTCTTTGCATTTCTCCGCAAAAATGACTTCTGCTTGGAAAAGGAATTTAATTAAAAGAAGAATGAGGAAGTGACAACGCCGACAGAGTTAAAATGAACACTTCAGAGTTGCCATTCCACCTGCATCAGCCCGTTAGCCTCTGCAGCAGGAAATCTCTCCATTATTATGAAGACGGAAATGTGAGCACAGCGTTCAGGGTGAGGATGGAACACAACACCGACTCTAATCCTGTGGACCCCCCCACCCCCTTCCTCTTCGTACCTGCAGCATCAGTACTGATGGACGCTGTAATGAGCTGGAATGGTCCTGACCGCCGGGAAATGAGCAGAAATCCAACAGTCAGCAAGATGCCAGGTGTTGCCCCAGCTAACTACCCTTGGTCAAGAGGTTAGCCAGTCAGATGTCAGCGTCAGAGAGTGACATCATTAAAAGAGCAACAGTTCAGCCTCCTTATCAGTAGGTGGCGGTGTCGCACCTCATAAATTGTTTGCCAGTCGCCAGTAAAAACAGCAACAGAGGAAGAAGATGAGGTGAAAGAAGATGTGAGGTTCGGATGATATTATGGGTGTTTCTAATGTTGAAGTCTGCAGACTGCGAAGTGCGGATTCGTCGGCTGCAGACGTCACGACTGCGCGCCAAGTCCTGTCCCGTTTCAAAAACGTCTGGAAGATCCTCCGAATCCAGCCTCCAAACCTGCACTCTGTTTGGCCTGAAACGAAGGAGACATCACATGTCTCCTTCGTGGCCTCGCCTATCCCAGAATTCATTGCACACAAGATTAAAAAAAAAAGAAACTTTGTACATTCTGCTTATGTAAATAAACTCTCATGAGGGGAGTAACAAGGAGTTTTATACGATACTGTACAGTTATATCAAGAACAAACGCACTGAAAGGTTTAAACAATAAACCTACAAAAGGGTTTAAATACAATAAAGGAAAATAAGTTATTAAGCGCACAATATACAATAAATTATAGTTACAAAGCGATAAAAACGCAAAGTTAATCATCATGACTGGGCTTAAAGAAAGGGAAATATTAAAACAGAAGGGTAGGAGACTTTTTTAACAGATCTTTTTTACAGTTATACTTTTTAAGTGATGAGAAATATTGTAAAAATCAATAAAACAGGCAAAATTAGGTATTTAGTTTCATCCCGCAGAGAATGGGAGGGAAGCTGCAGAGCTACGAGTGTAATATTTGGTTATATTTGTGGATTTTTAAGTGTTAAAAGAAGAGTTTACTGGTAAGAAACAACAGATAATCTCTGTGGAAAATTTATATGTATGCGGGCAAACATTTAAAAAAAAGAAAGAAGGAGAAAGAAAGAAAGAGAAAGAAAGAAAAGATTTTGCCTCAGAAAATCCACTTTGTTTGATATTATTCATGGGTTAACAAGGGGTTAATGGGGTGTCCACGTTCAGGTAACGACAGATAAATGAAAAGGAATAAAATGTATTCCATATAAGTTCTTTTTTTTCTAACAAAGTAGCTAAAGGAATAAGCAGAAAGAAAGCCGTCACTAGACAGCTGTGGAGTCTGCAGTTGCTAGCCACAACAGTGGAGCACTATGGGTAATTTTCGTCTGCTTTGATGTCCCATTTCAGCACCTACTGTTTCAGGAAGCTGCTTCAGGGTGTGCGGACTACGTAGCCTACACAGTCTGCGCACCTCAACATGAGGCACACCTACTGTTGCTTGCAATTGACTTGACTGAGAACAGATAGCTCAGGTGGTGAAGCATCTATTTTGTAATCCAACAGTTCCAGGTTCAAGTCCCTGCTCCGACAAACTTTCTTTTTTCTTCTGCGATCTTGTTGACAAGATAAATACGTAGGTAGGTAGGTAGGTAGGTAGGTAGGTAGGTGGGAGCTTGTAGAGGAGTCAGATTCTTAACAAGATCGTGGAGGAAAAAAAGAGAAATATTTGCCTGAACAGGGACTTGAACCCGCGACCCTTGGATTAAAAGTCAGATGTTATACCAACTGAACTGTCTGCACTCTGGCAAAGCAGTCACAGATAACTGTGTCGTCTGTGCCTCTCACCTTCTTTCTCCTCATCTTCTTCTTCTGTTGCTGTTTTTACTGGCGGCTGGCGAACAATGAGGTGCGTTACCGCCACCCACTGGTAGGGAGTGTGAACTGTTGCTGCTGTTGTTTGCGTCGCACAATCTCGTACGTGGCAGCAGCTTCACTCTGACCCCGCCCACTTGTGATCAGGGTAATGGATTGTAATTGAAAAGCTACCAAGCCAAGTTGAATAGAGTTGAGTTTAGTTGAGTTGAGCTGACGTGTGCTGGTGGAAAAAGGGCTATAATGAGTCTCTCACATCTCTCGCCAATCTGAACGGATTATTTTATAACGATAACCTGAAGAGAAAACATCACCGACGCTGGTTTGGCTCAGACATGGCGGCGCTCAGATGTCCGTAAGAGTCAACCTGACTACTTATTTTCTCCGAAGAACCAATCCAAGATGGGGATTTTGGTGAATTTTCAATCAGGATCAAGAACAAATCTGATCTATGATCTGTTGGTGAATGAAGCCTCCCGATCCCAAACACAGGACCAGGGGGTCGGCATGGTCCAGTCTGAGTCCAGACCTCATCCCGACTGCAAGAACCAGACCTGCTGGGGGGGCAGGAGGTCTCAGCGTGGTCCAGAGTCCAGACCCCATCCTGACTGACATGATGTGGTGGACCTTCAGCAAACCTGGATGATCTGGGGCACAGTGGGAAGAAGAATGGAGCAGAACTCATCCAGAATCAGAGAAACTGATGACATCATCCAGGAAACATGACGGCAGCTTCCTGCTGCTGGAGGAACTTCCTCAGCTGATGATGATGATGATGAGACAATATGATCAAAAGTGAACTGAAATAAAGTGAAAGAAAGATGACTGTTTCTGTCTTGTCAGCTAGGTGAACCGATGATGATCAAACTGTTTGTTCATCACCGTCTTCATCAATCTGGGATAAATGTAGATGGAAGGAAGATCCTGGATGTTTGACATGTCTCAGCTTCAGCCCTGCATGTGATCATTGCTGCAAAATCCTTAGTTGGAGGTGAAACCGAAGCTCATCTGCCAACCTCTCCGCCCCCGATATGGAGCATCCTGCAGCACATCTGTGTTTATCCTCACATTACACGGCGCATTTGTTCCGTCTGCAACATAACTGGACATTTCAGCTCCGGCCCGGTTGGACAAAGCGGCATTCTGCCCTGTGACGGGATAATCTGCCGCCACTCCTCGCCCCTCAGTCTGGAGGAGTCAGAGGAATGTCTCCTGATCAGTGCCTGCATCAGATGAGCTTTCTGTGGCTGAGTCACATGTCGTCAGCGACTGCCAGAGAAAAGGAGGCAAACAGCAAGTAAACATCAAACTCACGTCTGAATCCAGTTCTGGCTGATTTACGGGGGTCACGGAGGACCACCGGGGACATTCCTGACTGGCAGCCATTAATAACAGAAGGTTACGAGTTTGACTTCTGCAAAAATAGCAAGGTATGCTGCAAACAGCTGGACAAATACGCCCACCCTCCTCCTCATCAGGTCCACCCTCTGGTACCGGGTCGGACCCCCCGGCTCAGTTCTTGGTCTCATAGATTGAGGTGTCAGAAACATTCCTCAGAGATTCTAGGCGCATTCAAACAGAGGTTCTAGGCTCAGTTCCTATAACTACCCGTCTGGAGTTCAGTTATCAGAACTACCTTCCCCATCAGTCTGCGGTCACACATGAGGGAGGACCTTGATAGAAACCATGTTTGACGCAATAGGGGATTATCACGGTAACCGGAAGTTCCCGGTATTTGGACACTTCCTCTTCCGGGCCATGTTAACGACAGCCGTTCCTGCTCTGTTATGCTGTTTAAATCGGATAAACTCCAAACATACTCAAGTTTTCATTCTAGACTGAAGTGATACTGGATCAAAAGCTGGATCAAAGCGATCGATTCGCCGCGGTGAAGGGCCGAACTTTATAATAAAACACACGTTTGTTTGTCGCCGGTGGGGCACGACACCGCAATTCACAGCATGCTAGCATTAGCCAGCTAGCGTTTAATGACGTGCTTAACATTGTGCGTCTTAAAACACACAAACATCTGAAAATCGGGTCTGTACCCCCCCGTTTCCAGTGGAACAACTGGGGACTGCCAAGAAAGGAGACGCTTTCAGATGCTTGTGTGTTTTCAGCCGCACAAAGTTAGGCACGTCATCAAGCTGGCTAAGGCTAACCTGCTAACAGTAGTCCGCCAGCTACTACTCTGTTAAACTTTGTTAATCGGATAAACGCCAATGCCAAGTTTTCATTCCAGACTGAAGTGATGCTGAGGAAGAAGTGGATCAAAACGACCGATTCGCTGCGGTGAAGGACCGAACTTTATAATTAAACGACACATGTTTGTTTGTAGCCGGCAGTCTGCGCAGTCATGTTAGCAGGTTAGCATTAGCCAGCTTGATGACGTGCCTAACTTTGTGCGGCTGAAAACACACAAGCATCTGAAAGCGTCTCCTTTCTTGGCAGTCCCCAGTTGTTCCACTGGAAACAGGGAGGTACAGACCCGATTTTCAGATGTTTGTGTGTTTTAAGACGTACAATGTTAAGCACGTCAGTAAACGCTAGCTGGCTAATGCTAGCATGCTGTGAAGTGCCGGTGTTGTGCCCCACCGGCGACAAACACACGTGTTTTTCTATTATAAAGTTCGGCCCTTCACAGCGGCAAATCGATCGCTTTGATCCAGCTTTTGATCCAGTATCACTTCAGTCTAGAATGAAAACTTAAGTATGTTTGGAGTTTATCCGATTTAAACAGTATAACAGAGCAGGAACGGCTGTCGTTAACATGGCCCGGAAGAGGAAGTGTCAAAATACCGGGAAGTTCCTGTAAGCGTGATAATCCCCTATTGTCTGCGACAGAGATAAATTTATGCCCCAGATGATCTGATACAAAACTGAGGTTCCTCATCTCTTTTATTCAAAGCTATTATAAAAGCTAGCTTACCAGCTTTCCATCATTTACCTATTGTTGAAGTACGCCTAGAACTTTAGTGGCCAGTCCGTCCACTAAAGTGTCCGGGCGGCAGCCGCAGATTCTACCGCTATACTCTGCAGCTGTGTCATTAAATCAATATGAAAATAATTGCTTTTGGACATTTCAAAGTAGTTATCGATTCGGGGTGTGCACCATTGTGATGGATTTAATAATGAATTGGTACACTTCTATTGTAATAGTTCTTGTTACTACGATCTCAGTAAACAGGTAAACAGCTGTGAGACTTTTTAAATGTGGCGAGGCTGGAAGAAGCGGAGATCACGCAAGGGGCGGGGCTTGCCAGTTCTACCAATCACCAAACACCCACATATTTCAGTTCCTATGGAACCCCGAAAAGACCCTGCCTCGGAGTAGGAGCTAAATAAGGTTCTAGGAACTGTGGTCCGAGGTTCCTACTTCCTGTATGTCTGAATGCGCAAAAAACGGCCTGGGTCCCGAAAAGGTTCTAGGAACTCCAAAAGGTTCCTACAGTCCGAAAGCACCTTCTGGTCTCTTAAACAGCAACATCAGAGCAAAATCAGACTTTATTCCTCCCTGAAAGTAAATTACAGGTAAAATAAGGAAATGTTTGCCTGATGCCTGTTCTGGGTTTGTTTCTTATTATCGTTCGTTTATTTTCCGGGCCGCTTATCCAGTTCAGGACAGGTCAGTGGTCATCCATTCATACTCACATTCACTCCTAGGGACAATTTAGAGTGCTCAATTAACCTAACATCATGTCTTTGGATGTTAGGAGGAAGCCAAAGAACCCAGAGAGAACCCACGCATACACAGGGAGGACATGCAAACTTCACACAGGAAGGCTACTGTTTGAAATGTTTAGTTATTAACTAGCTTTATTGTCTCTTGTCTGGAATTGTTGGAACCCCTCCCCAGCCAAGGCTGGACCTAGCAACCTTCTTACTGTGAGGCTACTAACAACCTTACCGCCGTGCAGCCCTTCTTAATATCTAATCAATTTATTTCATATGTAAAAAGGCAGGGTAGGGGACCCTGGAAAAACGGTTCGAGCAAGCTACATTTAAAAAAAATACACCCGCCTGAAACCACATCATCCACCCTGCCTTTAACTTGCTTTTCTTTGCTCTCATTTGTCTTTATTTTATATCCTATATTAAAATATATTGTTTACTAATCATCTCTATTCACTAATTGTTAGTAATTTACTTCATATTTAACCGCCCCTTTCAGATTTGCTCTGGAAAGCGGTAATGGCCCCGGTAATTGTCCTTTATACCGTTTAAATTCAGACAAAACCTGCAGAAGTTCTGCAGTGGGGCTCGAACCCCGGGGCCAAACACTGAGCATCACTACAAAAGGTTCAGTTTGACACCTCTGGACTGTGAGGGTCACAGGGCGTTAGTTGGGGGTGTCCACACTCCGGTCCTGAAGGGCCGCCGTCCTGCAGATTTGGGATGTTTCCTGCAGCACCTGAATCAGATCAATGGGTCATAATAATTGGACAGAACTTGACCAGAAACTGTTGAGGAGAGACATTTAATTTGGAGCAGAAAACGTCTAAAACCTGCAGGACGGGTCCAGGACCAGGACCTCCAGGACCGGCGTTTGACACCCCTGGAGTTGTCAAATGAAGACATGTCACTGTTATCCATAGATACATGCCACAAAATTGGACACGCCCCCAAATACGGCACATCCATTTGGGAAGTGTGGGAAAACGATGTGACTGACATCCAAGCCTACACTGAGCCGGTGTTTTCAGAGATCATTATCCACCATCTACGGACATATTTCAGTAAAACACCACCCCTAACAACGACTGCACCCCAACACTGTTGTCACCGACCGGTATCGTCTTGATATCAGTGACTTTGGGTGGTCTAACGGTGAGTGCAGTACTGATCTGAGATCAGATCATTTCGGCCAAGGAATGTTAATCTGAATTCAGCCAGATCTCAGCACGAGAAGACGAATCATCAACTGAACTTGCTTCAGAGCGAACGGAACCAGCACATAAAAATCTGATCTCAGATCAGTTCTGCACTCACCATTCTCTGTTACACTGGTTTAATCTGCTTTACTGGTTCCTGTTAGACTGGTTTAATCTGCTTTACTGGTTCCTGTTAGACTGGTTTAATCTGCTTTACTGGTTCCTGTTAGACTGGTTTAATCTGGTTTACTTGTCTCTGTTACACTGGTTAAGTCTGCTTTACTGTCCCCTGTTAGACTGGCTTAATCTGGTTTGCTGGTTCCTGTTAGACTGGTTCAATCTAACTTGCTAGTCTGGTTTAATCTGGTTCACTGGTCTCTGTTTGACTGGTTTAATCTGGTTTGTTAATCCATTTTAGACTGGTTTAATCTGGTTTCGTTCCTGTTAGACTGGTTCAATCTAACTTCTAGTCTGGTTTAATCTTCACTGGTCTCTGTTAGACTGGTTTAATCTGGTTTTCTGGTTCCTGTTAGACTGGTTGAATCTGCTTTACCTTTTCCTGTTACACTGGTTGGATACCGTTCGCTGGTCTCTGTTAGACTAGTTTAATCTGGTTTACCTGTCCCTGTGAGACTGGTTTAATACAGTTCACTGGTCTCTGTTAGACTGGTTAAATCTGGTTTACTTCTTTTCCCTTTTCCTGTTAGACTGGTTGGATCCAGTTCACTGGTTTCTGTTAGACTGGCTTAATCTGGTTTACTGGTCTTTGTTATACTGGTTTAATCTGGTTTACTGGCTCCTGTTAGAATGGTTCAATCTGATCTTTGTTAGACTGATTTAATCTGGTATACTGATCTTTGTTAGACTGGTTTAATCTAATTTACTGCCCCTGTTAGAATGGTTCAATCTGGTCTTTATTAGACTGATTTAATTTGGTTTACTGGTCTCTGTTAGACTGGTTTAATCTGGTCCTTGTTAGCTGGTTTAATCTGGTTTATTGGTCCCTCTTAGACTGGTTTATTCTCCTTTACTGGTCCCTGTAAGACCGGTTTAATTTGGTTTACTGGTCTCTGTTAGACTGGTTTAATCTGCTTTTTGGTCCTGTTAGACTGTTTAATCTGGTTTAATCCAGTTTACTGGTCTCTATTAGACTGGTTTAATCTGGTTTACTGGTTTCTGTAAGACTGGTTTAATCTGATTTACTAGTCTCTGTTAGACTGGGTTGATCTGGTTTACTGGTTTCTGTAAAACAGGTTTAATCTGGTTTATTCGTCCCTGTTGGACAGGTTTAATCTGGTTTAATGGTATCTCTTACACTGGTTTAATCTGATTCACTAGTCTCTGTTAGACTGGGTTAATCTGGTAAACTGGTCACTGTTAGACAGGTTTAACCGGTTTATTGGTCCCTGTTTGACTGGTTTCATCTGGTTTATTGGTCTCTGTTGAACTAAAAGCTGGTTTTCTGGTTTAGCTGTTAAACTGGTTTAATCTGGTTTAATGATTGAATAAGCACAGTGTTAATATTTAAGGTGTCCAGAGATGAATTCCATCTTAACCGTGGACCTACATGTTTATCAGAATGGCGATGAAAAATGAGACTTGAGAGGTTTTTAAAAACAGTGCTTGTCCTCGGGCTGAAGAATGTTAAAAACCTTCTTGTCTGGCTGGAAAACCATCTGGAAAGAGTTTGAATTCCAGCGAACGGAGGAAAGACCATTGTTCATGTACCCAGCACTGGTTCACCATCAAAATCTCTCCAAGAACGGAGCGCTGAATACAAAGCAGCACAGAAAAGCATCTCTCACATCGGCCAGTGTTGATATTCACATCAGGAAAAGCACAACAATGCTGCAGAGACGAGGCTGAAACTTTACAGTCTGTCCACAGTTAGCGGAGATCATGGGGAGCAGCCAGAAGGCTTTCATAAAAACACCCGTGAGCCCATATTACAGGACATCTGACGGACTCTGATGCAGGCCACAGCATGAAACTGCACAACCAAAGACAAGTTAACGACTGTAGACTGATGTTTGAATAAACAAGTCAGAGTGTTAAGCAGAAACGATGAGGAAGGATGTGAGGAGAAGTTTATGTGAGCTGAGGCTGAAATTCCTCCACGCTGATGTGAAGGAACAAACAACTGTTACAGGAAACAATTAGTTAGAGCTGAGGCTGCATGAGGAGGTCACGCCAGATACTGGAGGGAAAACCTCCTTCCCCCCTTAGATTCCTGTCAAGCATCGCATCATTTCACCGAAGGTTTTAATCACTTTATCTTCCATGACATTGAAGATGGATTCAATGTCGTGTTTATGCTATACGGAGAAAAATCTAGCAGCTCCACAAACTTTATTTCAGCAGAAACAACATAAAACAAACGTTGGGAATCTGTAACATATAAATTACAGAGTACAATAATTTCCAGAAACTCATCAACAATTTTATTCACAGCAAATCAACAACAAATCATAAAACATGAAGACAATTTACCATTTGATGAAAAATCTTCACTAATTGTGAATCTGATGGTAGAAACACGTCTGTAAAAAGTAGTTCCAGGGTGATTTTTACCATCGTGTAGTAACACGTCTTTAAAAAGTAGTTCCAGGGTGATGTTTACCATCGTGGAGTAACACGTCTTTAAAAAGTAGTTCCAGGGTGATGTTTACCATCG
>JALJCO010006376.1:0-21910 GCA_023101725.1 Atherinomorus stipes | reverse complement strand
GCTGTAGGTCGAATCCATTCACGGGCTGCCCTTCGTCACCGATCCTGTTCCTGCACTATAGGTGCACCTGCCTAAATCGTTTTTTTCTGATCACATGACAAAGTCATGTGGGGCAGCCCACGTATTCACACACAACAACACACCCACACCTTTCTACTGTTCTGCCAATGTTTCTTTGTGTTCCCTGGTGGTGCAAGTTATATTTTAGGAACTATGTATTCGGAACAGCTATGAAGGCGTGGTTTAGAATTCTATGAGAGAACATCAACATCCTAAACAATAAAAGTTCAGCAAACTTGCAGGAAAAGATACTGTTTCAGCTTAAAACATGGGGAGCTATTTTCAGTCTTTCTTTAACAGGGTTTTACCACTACGCATCCCAGTTTAATAGCTTTTGCACTGGCGCATTCACAGCACTGTTATGCAATAACAGCAATTTTCTAGTTACTGTGAATGCAAGAACATGTTTCTTGTGTTCACTGTGATATATTATTGAAATCTCAAAAATTACATTGTTCAAAAAAAATAAATATACCTGTATATGACCCGGTTGCTTATTTTATAAACTATTATGAAAGACACAGCAATGTGTATCCATTTTTTCCAAAGCAGCAGCAGCATTTTTTAAAAACAGTTCTGAAAAGCGGGACTGATAAATCCAGATGGGTCTAAGCAGTACAACTTGTGGAAAATAAGTCTAGGACAGCAGGGTTTCCTCATGAATATTAACGATGAGGCGTCACCACCTTTGCCCAAAATATCACCACTCAGCTGTCAATTCTGTTGGGGCAGCCCCAGCAATGGGAACACAGGCACATGACGCATTTTTCTGTATTGAGAGAAAAATCCTAAATCGAGGGAAACAAAGACTTAGGTTTTAAAGGAGATGTGAACAAGGTTTTAAGAGATGAATCTCTTTTTGAGAAAAAATGTTCTCACCATGTTGCAAAAAATATATATATTTGAGAGTTAAAATATATTTTTTGAAAGAGCTTTTTCCCTTGAAAATCATTTTCCAAATGTCAATTTCTTTCTTTATTCTATTTTCTCTCAAAACCTTTTCTTGAGTCTCAATATCAGTTTTTGCTATAAGTGTAAAAATTTGTTCTCTTCAATATATTTGTTTTGCTTTCAAAATTATTTTCCCCTTTCAGAGTGCTTTTTTTCCTTGACTTCAATAAAAACACTAAATAAACTCCATATTCAGTGTCAACTTACTGTGACACTTAAAGTTGTACTTCCATGGTCATTTCATTAATATTTCTGTGTTCTCCATTATTATTGAATGCATTCTGCATCGTTTCTGTTTAAAAAAAACCTTCTGGTATCTTTGTATCCAGCTGCATTTGTATACTAGAAGAGAGGCTTGTGGTCCAACGGCAGCTTTTCGGGGTCCTTCTCGTGAATTTCCGTCTGATTGGCTGCCTCCCATCAGTGTATGAAGGAAGCTCCCGCCCCTCTGCTTTTATTTTGTGGCAGACAGGAAATAGAGCCGACAAACAAGTTTGTTCCGCCATGCTAACAAACAGTTAGCTAATTAGCTTCTCAACTCCGAAGCTACAGTCGTGCCGTCTTTACTTCTAGTGTGTAGTGGAGGGTTACCTGCCTTCCAATGGACAGATAGAAACCCCCCGTGGGATACGCTGTTTGCAATGTGACGTAGAAGTGCGAGGCTGTTCCCGATTCGCTCTTTTCTTCGTATTGTTTCTCTGATGAGAAAGCACAGCCGACTGGGGGAAAACGCAACGCTAGCAAGTACGTATGTGTAAGTAAACAAGAGGGAAACCCTCCGTATTTCAGAAGGAGCAAGTTAAACGGGTTTTCAGTGGAAGGAGGCCTTTAAGTATGTAGTCAGGGGAAACCAGGAACTGACCCACCCTTCCGTTGGTAGACAACTGGTCTTAATGTTATGCTACAGCTATAAGTTTGACCTGGACTCACCTGGACCTGTTTATACTCTGCAAAAGTAAGACATAGAGTAAGCCTTTGTTTTAAGGCAATGCTTCTTATTTCAAGAAATCTTATCAAGAAAATTTTGCTTGTTCTATTGGCACATTAGTTTTTGTTTATTACAAGCAAAAAATATCTTGGCCACTCTTAAATAAGTAAAAAAAATTGCCAGTAGAACAAGCCAAAAAAATAAAAATGTTGATAAGATTTCTTGAAATAAGATGCATCGCCGTAAAACAAGTTCCTGTATCTCACTGAAACGTTTGTCTTTAGGTAATTCTGTCTTATTCTGAGTATGATGATATATTTTGACTAGAAATTAGAAAAATATACTTGGGAAGTTTTTAGTTTTTGCAGTGTACCTCTGTCAAAAACTACTTTCTGATCTTCTCTTTTTTAGGTAATCGTGGGTAAAATAATAAATGAATTGAATCTATATTAAGACTGAAAAACTGAAAGGAAAAGCATGTCATTTTCAATTAATTTTCAGGAGCAGAGTTCGGCAGAAACTGGTGCTTCGATTCAAACTGACTGGTTGATTGTCTCCTCCTTCAGGCCATGAACATCGTCACCTCTGTCCTGCTGCTCTACTGTACAGAGGAAGAGGCCTTCTGGCTGCTGGTTGCGATGTGTGAGCGCATGCTGCCAGACTACTACAACACCAGGGTTGTTGGTCAGTATCAAGACCATGGTCAGAACATGACCACAGTCTCTACACTGCAAAAACAGTCTGTCTGACCAAGTCTTACAGTCATTTATATTCAGCGAAAAACTGTCTTAACTATCTCATTTTGAGAGTAATATACTTGACAAGACCAGAATGTGAAAGATTATTAAGCTAGTTTTGAGAGTTAATGGCTTTTATTTCTTACTACTAACTGAATCTTAAAATTGGTTATTTTACATGCATAATGAGTTAAATTATATCACTAAGACACTGTTTCAGATCACGTTGTGTCTTTCGCTTCCAATTTAGCTGTAAATACTTGTTGTAAGACCTCCCGTATCAGTTCATACATACAGATTTCTTGTAATAAGAAAATTATCTAGATGTTAGACAAGAGGGAACTAGCTTAAAACAAGTTGTAAAAAAATTTCTTATTAAGTGATAAACACATAAAACTAGCCTGGTAATGCTTAATTTCTGTGTTGTTGCTCTCTCATTTTGAGAGAAAAGATCTTAAAACAAGAACAACTAACTGGAAAATCAAGATCTGGTAGCATAGACATGCATTTGGCAGTTTGAAACAGAATTTGTTGGGTGAACATAAAAAAGTTATGGAAATTTCCACCCAATCATAATATGTTAATGTAGCAGAAATTATTTTATTGATTGACATAAATGTAAATATGCTGGAACAACATAAGGTGTTGCTGTTACCACTTGTAATTGAGTAATAGTAAGTCCAACATAATAATCATTTGTTGGGTGAACATAACAAAATTATGGAAAGTATTTCCACCCAATTATAATACGCTCCTTTAGCAAGAGACAGTTTTGTTGAGTAAACTTAATGTAAACATGCCGAATAAACATAATCTGTTGGCGTTACTGTTACTTAATTACAAGGGGTAAATCCAACATAACTTTTAAAGGTGGAACGATCCAATCAAACGACATGTGGGAGGAGCTGGACATCCAGTCCCACCCAACATCCTCTGCCATCTTTTCCTGCAAATAGAATATTCCACTTCAAGACTTTTTACATTAAACTTCCATAGTCGTCACGACCGAGTTTGACACACTGTTGGACATCTCCTTGCTTAAATCTGTATTTACAGCCAGTCTCACATGATCACACTGGCCCTCATTAATGAAACGATCTTACGACGAAAATCTGTGCGTACGACCATTTCCACGCAAGACTCGGCATTTATCAATTTGAACGTGATCGTAGGATGCGATCAAATCTCACGACAGCTCTGAGTTCGTGTACGCAAGTTTGAGTCAGTGAGGGTTTGCAGCAGCGCAGCAGAACATGAAAATATTTATTAATCAAACCGCAAACTGTCATTTTCACATAAGTATTCACATATCAGCACTAATAATGAACACATTTGCAAAGAAATAGGAAAAATGGAATGTAGAAAGTATTCTCAAAATTACAAAAAATAGCTGTGACTGAATTCAATTCCTCCATTTATCTCAACAAATTATTAAAATCATTAACATATAGTTCTAGGAGACAAGTGCTTTTCACTCTTCGTGCATCTCCTCACCCCGCTGGTAAACCTGCCACATAGAAGCGGAGGTAGGCATCAGTATGTACACAATGCGCAGGTGCCCAGGTGGAGCGCTGCTTCGGGCTGCATGAACACAGGTGGGTGTCGGACCCAGCGGGATGAGACGCTGCTTTAGACTCGGAGAAAATTTACAATACACTCCTGTCCTGTGCAGTGCTGCACATCGCTCGGACCGCTGGAGAGTTTTGATGTGCAGTCAGAGGAGAAGATGCGCCGGCAGCCGCCCTGCAGCCCCCACTGGGCTGTACGGAGGAGACCGCAGCTGATCCGTCATTTCTAATAAGTAATCTATACCTTAAAGTTGTAAGTGCTCAGTCAGTAGACTGTCCCTTAGTTTTGCTAATGCAAGTCATCTTTTTTTCTGTCCCTGTCTGGACCAGGCTCGAAATCCGACGCGCCCGGACTCATGACGGAAGGGGGGGGGGATTCTTTTGGTGGCGAGTTTCATATTGGACCACTTTTTCTTGACACATTGGATAAAGAATTGTGACGTTTATTATTATTATTATTGTGACTAATTATTAAATTTAATTACTAATAAAACGAATAAACCATATAAGTCAGGCCTAGAATGAGACTTTTATTAATATCTCAGCCATTGCTGCACCACACAACACAAAAAGGTGTTCTGTGTTCTGCACACAGTCGCACTGACACGGCGTTTCCTCCACAGTTCCACAGCGCGACTTCTGGAAGAAAGAGAAGTCTGCACAGTCGTGCTAACACGACTGTGCAGACCCCACCGACTACAAACGTGTATTGTTTTATTTTAAAGTTCGGTCCTTCACCGCTGGCCCGAATCGGTCGCTTTTGATCCACTTCTTCCTTAGTATCACTTCAGTCTGGAATGAAAACTTGGCATTGACGTTTATCCGATTAACAAAGTTTAAACTGAAACACACAAGCATCTGAAAGCGTCTCCTTTCTTGGCAGTCCCCAGTTGTTCCACTGGAAACGGGGGGGTACAGACCCAATTTACAGATGTTTGTGTGTTTTAAGACGCACACTGTTAAGAAACACGTCAGTTTTTAAATGCTAGCTGTCTAATGCTAGCATACTGTGAAGTACCGATGTTGTGCCACCCACGGCGACAAACAAACGTGTGTTTTTATTATAAAGTTCGGTCCTTCACCGCGGCGAATCGATCGCTTTGATCCAACTTTTGATCCAGTATCACTTCAGTCTGGAATAAAACCTTAAGTATGTTTGGAGTTTATACGATTTAAACAGTATAACAGAGCAGGAACGGCTGTCGTTAACATGGCCCGGAAGAGGAAGTGCCCAAAATCCGGGAACTTCCGGTAAGGCGTAATAATCCCTATAATAGACACTGAGATACGGTTTAAGTGCGTTGGCTACCTTGTATCTTATGGCTGCGATATATAGGTCAAATTTCCGTGCACTGTTAGAGTTTCATTGCTGAGTCATTTAAAAAAACAAAATCATAAATTAAACACCAGCCAAAATGCTTAAAACACTGTACAAACTAATATTAATATTGAAAGGAAATGAAATATAGGCTACCCACTTGTACCATAAAAAGTTCTCAGATAAGATCGGTGGTGTACCTATAACTGCACCTATACGCACAAACTGTCATTAATAAAATAATGCAGTCATTAAGTTAAATCAATTCATTAACTTTATTTTGACAACAAAAAATATCTATAATGAAAATAGTGCCATATTGCCAAGATCCCCAATGAACATGTTTTAATGGCATCCTGGTTTAAGGAGAAAAAAAAACGTGGGGCTTTATTCGGGTTCAGGCCTGAGAACTTTGAAAATCTGTGGAGCGGGCCAGGCTGGGGCTCCACCCCTTCGGGCCAGGGCCAGACTCGGGCTCAGATATTAGGCCCATGCAGGGCACTATGCAGAAACATACATAAGGTGCTTTGCATTGACCATTTATGGAAGAATGTGGGAGTATAGGGGGCGGAATATGAGCCAAATTCACCTGTGCAAACTTCCAGCTAGAGTGTGATTTATAAAGGGAAAATTGCTTTAATCAGTGCGTACGCACGGTTTCATAAATCTGAATATTTTTTGGCGTAGGCAAACTTTTGGTTTTGGGGTGCGTACACTTTTAGTAAATATCCTACGCACAGTTTTATAAATGAGGCCCCAGGTCTGGAAATGAAACAAAGCCTTGTTTGGCGATTTGGGCTTTAAACATGATGGGTTGGGGGGGGGGGGGGGGGGGGGGGGGGGGGGGGGGGAAACAAGATAAGGGCCCATGAACAGACTAGAGTCGTAATAAAACCTGGGTCAATAACAGGACTGGTGTCAGTAACAAGGCCAAGGTGGAACGAATTGGATCATTAACAGAACCAGGTCTGGTGTTACGATCCAGATCCATAAGCAGACTGGATTCAGTACAGGACCGAGTCAAGAATGTGTAGCACTGACAAGGAGTCACAGAGTCAGGAAAACTGTCGGGATATAGATGAGGGTCCACATCAGTTCAGCGTTTCATCTGAATAACAAGTTACGGTGAGGCCACAGCAGGTGCTGCCCAGTCTCACTTGGTTTTCCCCTGCAGGAGCTCTGGTAGACCATGGGGTGTTCGAGGAGCTGACCAGGGCCTTCCTCCCCCTGCTGTATGAGCACATGCAGGAGCTGGGAGTCATCTCCACCATCAGCCTCTCGTGGTTCCTCACACTCTTCCTGTCTGTGATGCCGTTCGACAGTGCCGTCCTTTTGGTCGACTGCTTCTTCTACGAAGGAATCAAAGTCATCTTTCAGGTACGAACCTGCTGACGGTTATGTTTCTCCTCAGTTCCACTTTTATTCATGTAGCACCAGTTTACAATAGAGTAGGTACACAAGTCCAAACCAGAGTTTATACAAAATCAAAGAGAGCAGATAAAGAAACCAGCTGATCTCATGGAAGTTGATGTGATTCAGTCCTCCATCTTGAACTACACGAAGCCTCAGTGGAGAAGAAAAACTCCCAGTTAACAAGAAAGAAAACTTCCAGCAGAACCAGAACCAGGTCAACTAGCACCACCTGCTGAGTAGGGGTGTCAATCACTGGTTTGGTCACGATACAATACTATATCGATACACTGGATAGTGATTTGATGTTTGTGGGTATCTCACATTCAATCAATACAATTTCAATTTGATTCGATTTAGGATCCACTGATTGATATAAAAATGATATGAAACATTACACATAATAAGCAAGGTTATTGTTTTTTAACAAAACTGTAAGCTCCTATTTGAAAGTACATATGCCGTACTATCTCCTGCATGATAACTATCCACTCCACAACTATAAACATGTACTTTTAAGTTTATGATGCAACATGACAGTCCAATTGCTGCTGCAGCTCCCTTTATTTAAAAGAAGATGGACCTCAGTCTATAAAAACCTTAAAGTTTTTTGTTGTTTGTTTTTTCTTTTCTGTTTTTCCCCTACTACTGCATCTGTGGAATTGGAAACCCTTATTTATGACATATTGGCTCATAAATACTGCTACGCTTTATGTACAAATCCAAGCCCACACTCAGGGTTTAACCTTGTATTACAAAATTGCCTGTAACTGTTCTAAGCTGGCAATAAAGTTCTAAAAGCAAAAAAATTGGGTTTGATATTGATTTTAGGATTTTGGATCAATACATTGATATATGTCAGGGGTGGGCAACTCAAGTCCTCGAGGGCCGGCATCCTGCAAGTATTAAGAGTCTCCCTGTGGCTACACACCTTGACTTGAGCAGAGTTTGACATCAAACTCTGCTTAATTCTACTTAAACCTGACGCCCTTGACGCCTATATTCGCATTTGGTGTGTACGCACCGTAAATGGAGGATGCCAGCCCTCAAGGACCGGAGTTGCCCACCCCTGATCTGTGTTGATGTCACTCAGCAACCTCAGCCTATAGTAGAAGACCTGGAGGGGAAAGACAGAACGGCAAGTTTGAAGACTGATCTGAAGGTAGAGAGGGGCCACTGCCCCAATACCCACCCAAGGCCCTACAAACCTCATATAAAGTGCGCACTTGGCAGAAGTGCAGATTAGGGGTTGGAGTGTGCAGGTTACAAGTGCGGGAAAATGACAGAATTGGGACAGTGATGGTTTTCCATTATGTTGCACCTGTCATTTTATGTCATTGCCTGTAAACTCAGCCTCATCTCTGTTCGTGCTGAAGAGACGTCATTTTCAGACCTAAACAGAATAAAGTTCATTTCATCTGTTCTTGTAAAATATATGTAATTAAATCCACACTTCTTTAATTAATAAATAAATGAATTACTGAACGAATTTATGTAAGGTAGCTGTATGATTTCACCAGTACAGGTTAAATAACTGTTACATTCTAAACAAATATATAATAATGATTAAATTGTCGCTCTGTGACTGTTACTGTTAGCGTAGAATGTCCATAAATGTCCACGTCCATAAAAACATGTATGTCAGGTACACAGGTCTCCCCTTGTTAAAGACGCTGCGTCTCACAGGGACTTACCTATGTAAACAAAGTTTGAATAAAAATAAAAAATAGCAACTTTTATCAGTAAACTGATAATTTTCAGAGTTCATATGCTTTGAATTTTAATATTCAAAAGTAAGAATGAACCGATACATTGGCCGGCGATATTTGCGTTTTTTGCTAGTATCGGCATCAGCCGATATGTGAGGTGCGTTGGCCAATACGCCTCCTTCTTCTCCCTCTCTCCCCTCCCTCCACTAGCAGTGCTGGAAGCCTGCAGCTCTAGCCCACTAAAGCTTCTTATATTATAAGTTGTAAAGTTGGTTTTAATCGTGTCACATCATATTCAGACGCAGCCGCTGTGCAGGAAAAAATGCAAACATGAGTAGAAAAAGAGTACATGTCAGGTCTCTTGTGGGCAGTGGAACTTTTCATCCACACATCGAGATGTAAAACATCCCGATAAAAGCAGAAAAACAGAAGCGTGCGTGTCCACTCGTACGGAGGAGCTGATTGTGGCTCATGTGATCTCTGCTCCCTCCCCAGCGGCAAAAACGTTCTATGGAACCAGACCTGCTAGACCTTAAAGCGCACGTGCAGGATGACATGACGCACCTGCACCGTCAGAAAATGTCACTCTGCAGGTCGTTGTCAGATAGTTACGTGTTTACCCCCAAATCTCTGTTACTGAGTAAAGGAAATGCCAGAAAGCAAGAGTTACATTCCCTCCAGCAATTGTAGTGTAATGAGCCCTGATGATGATGTAGGAGAAGCTTTTCAACCTCAAGTAAAACTCAGAATGAGATCAAAATGAAATCAAATTAAAAACCTGATATTCGTTTAGATTTATCATCCAGCTTGATCAAACTTCAATATACACATGAACACAGGATAAATTATTAACATTTTCTTTCACAAAAATATGAAAAACCTGTTTACTGCATTTCTAGTTGTAGAAATTGTAATAACACTAGATAGATAGATAGATAGATACATAGATAGATAGATAGATAGATAGATAGATAGATAGATAGATAGATAGATAGATAGATAGATAGATAGATAAAGACTTAGCGCAGATATGATATCACTACAGATTTGAACTGCAGGTAAAGTCAGGAACATCTTGGACGCCTTCTTATTTTGCTTTATTTTGCTTTATTTTGCTTGTTTTACAGTACCAAAAAACAAAAAAACAAACAAATTTTTAAAAAAAAGGTGGTCACAATGACTCATCAGAAACACAACAAACAGCAAAACAAAACAAGGAGTTCAAGGCAATGTAAATAAAGCTGAAACAGAGACTTTAGCTTAAAAGGATCAACCAATGTCCACTGTACCGTTGTCACACATATTATTTCTATATGCTCACTTGTAAGGGGCCATCCCCACATCGTCCTACCTCTTTATGAAATCCTATACATTGCAGGTCCCCCATAAGGGAAAAATATACGCATATTTAAGCACATACAGTGCATGCACATGTACACAACAAATACATATATTCAATGGAATAAGGGTTAACACAGGTTAATGTAATACGGGTTGACAGTGGAAGAGTTGGGAGGTAGTTGTCAGAAAAATAAACAGGCAGAAAGAAGATGGGAATGAGTAGGTCATGACACGTGTTACAAGTGAAATTTCAGAAACTTTCCCCCATTTATTATTATACTTCTCCTACCTCATTCATAACACTATGACATTTCTCAAATGCTGCTGCCGTGCCCAGCTCTGAGACCCATTCCTAGAATAAAGGGCCCATAACATCCTTTCACTTCCTCATTATTATCTGTTTGCCAATCATGATGCTTGTCTGAACCCAGTTAGCTAAAGGTTTTACCATGTGGCTGATAGCTTTAGGGTTCGCAACATCTTGGACTTTTAATTTCAATCATGTGCTGCTCACAAAGTCAAAATGCTTTGATATGAAAAATTATTAGAAAATCCTGCTGCTGGTGTACTATACTGGGCCGATGCTGGTAATGCAATATCGGCCCATAATATCGGCAGGTTGTATCCGCTATTGGCTGAGGCTGATGAGAAAATATTGGTATCGGCCCAAAAAAGCTGTATCGGTCGATCTCTAATTCAAAGTATATTTCGAAGTAACAGGGCAAGCTTCAGTAATTATTTTACCTACAGCATAAAAGATGAAATATTTCAATATTTACATCTGAAATGACATTTTTTTTCACCACAGGCAGGAGCTCATTCTCCAAACGTGGCCATTTTCCGCTTTTATGGTTCAAAACATCACAGGCCGCAATGAATTATGGGCAATATGCACCAGTGAAATCTAGGGCTGCAGCTATCGATTATTTTTGTAATCGAGTAATCTAGTGATTTTTTTGGACGACTAATCGGATAAATTGGACATTTTGCAAGTTATTTAAATTTCACAACTTAAACTGATTGTAAGACCTAGAATTTATAGCTTTGAGACTCCAATGTCTGATTTCCCTTATCTGAAGTAATGAGAGCTGATTCTGGAATCTGCTCTGTCAAAAATAGATTTGACACCCATATTTAAAGGAGAGCTGCGACAACGTGCTTCTAGCTCGCAGTGCAGGGTCCCCAATGTGGACTGAGCCATCAATTAAAACGGTCCTCTTAAAGGAGCTGTATCATGCTTTTCAAATGTTCCAAAAGTCAAATATAGGCATTTATAAGCTAGATATGTTCCCATCGTTACTATAGAAACGAATTTGGTGTTAAATATTAGTTTTTCGATGCGTCTAATTTCCAACACGGAAGTAAGATGGCTGACTGTCCTGAACCGCGGAGCTCTCGACCAATTGCAGCATGTTTTACGCCCATTTCATGACGTCGCCCCGGAAGAGACACTGATTCTGAAGGGTCACAGAATTGTCTGTAGCACCGGCACCGGCAGCTCTCATGTGGATGTTAGTAGTAAACATTGATGGATAATTACTCCGATCGACGGGATAAAACAGACCAGCCTGTTATGGAGCTGTATGCGCTCGACCCAGAGTCTGATATGGAGTTTGAAGTACACACAGTACCACAGAAGTACCACAGAGACCCCTGACAAGTAAGTAAATTAGCGAACAAATCATAGGCTAACAGTTAGCATTGAGCTGAGAGATGTGTTGACTCACCAGTGTTGTTGTCTGTCCATGCGCATTTTTATAGCAGGAACTGCGTCAGGTTTCAGAAGTAATCCCAGAGAAAAAAACACTTTACTGCCCGAGATTCATGAAGTTGTCAGGAGTGAAGTTCACACACAAAGTTGAGTTTTTTTTTCCTGCTCCTGAAGTTATAATCCAACCACTTCTGGCAAGTCGATTCATCCAGTACAACAAATAAACTCCCACGCTGAACATAACCACGCTGAACGTAACTGCATTTTCCCCAACTTGCTGTCCTCTAGAGCTTAAAAAAAAAGAAAAAAAAAGGAAAGAAAATTCTCCTGAATCTGGATCAAACGTCTGTTAGCTGATGGCTGCTTGTCTCTGAGGAAATCTTCCTGCAGGTGTTAGTTTCTTCCTCAGAGAGAGTGTGGATAGGATTCTCTGAGTTTCTGTTCAACAGAGGGCGTCTTGCTACGATACTGAGCGTGCGCATTTGGACTTTCGTGATTGGTGCCACGTTCATACGTAACGCGGTGGGTAGTCAGCCGTTTGCAGGGAGGTATCGCTTGGTTTAAATATTCATGTAGATTACTCAAATATGCATGAATGAAGAAAAATAACGATTTAAATCATTTCTTGATGAGGAAATAACACACTGACATGCTGAAAAGCTCTTAAAAGTCCATTTTTCATGATAGGGCTCCTTTAAGTTCCGGAGGCCGCGCTGCACACAGAACGCAGAGCAGACGGACCTGCTCTGAAATGCCTTTACTGACCAGGCGCAGCCCAAATCCACCAATCATACAAATAATAAAGGACTTTTATTATTTCTGTGTCATGGATCACATGCATACCGAGCTGTGGAGAGGGTACTGTGTTTTCTCTCTCTTTTGGTCCAGTTTGTAGGGCCACATCCAGTTTTTTCCTCCCTCCACGTTATGTTATTAGCATAAAGCAGACTGTTATGTTCAACAGAAATGCCCATCCGGGCGAAACGTCACTTGCATTAACGTTCTGCCCAGGTTGTGTAACAGAAAAACCATCCGAGCGGACGCGCAAAATACAAAGAGTAAGTTTAACTAATCCTCGAGGCAGTTAATTTGCCTCAAGCAATTTTATGAATCAAATTACTCGAATTACTCGAGTAATCATTGCAGCCCTAGTGAAGTCTGCATCCATGCAGACTTCATGGATGCAGGGCCTAAAGGGGGCGTGAAGGACTTCCGCCCTCGAGCAGCCCTGTAGAATTGGGACACACTACGCACTTCAACCCCTCAACAGGAGCATGCATTCTAGGGGCACAAGGGTGGAAGTGCGGGTATTGGGACAGGGCCATAGTGTCTGCTTCCTGGAGCCAAACTGGAAGCTGGTTTCTCAGAGAGGGGTCTCCCATTCTACTTTTAGAACCTCAAGGACCCACAAGTAGACCTGCATTATGAGAGAAAAGTTGTTTTGACCCAAGTGTCTAGGGGTTAAAGGGCTGTCAACATAATATAATACAAGACAGGATCCATGGATGGCAGCTTTTGAGTGTCCTTGCAAAGAAAGGTGGCTATATTGGTCACTTATTTGTTTTTGTTTTGTTTTTGAATGTCAGAAATGTATATTTGTGAATGTTGAGCTGTTATATTGGTTTCCCTGCTGAAAATGACTTATTCAAATGGGTATATATTTGTTTATTATTAAGTTGCCTAATAATTCTGTTTGCCTAATACACCTGATACATGGTGTTGATGTCATTAGACCACACCCCTTCTCATGATATGCTTAATTGGTAGTAGGCTTTCGGCCTACACAGCTTGGAGTAAGACAACATGCATAAAGAGGATGATGTGGTCAAAATACTCATTTGCCTAATAATTCTGCACTCCCTGTATACTCTTTTTAGAGGGTGTTTGTGAAATGTGGGAGAGATGTGATAGCCTAAAGGTAGTCTATTGATTAGTTTAATGAATACCATCGTCTTTTTTATTTAATTTTCATTTCATGTTCAGTACTTGTTTAGTTTTGTTTCTTTACACTGACTGCTTTATTTTTTTTATTGATTTTCATTGAAAATCATTTTTTTAAATACAAGACATGAGCCACTGGGGCGCGGAATTCTGCCAAGTGGAACTTTCTTTCGGGAGTCTGTTTCAGCTCGTCAGACAATCCTTGAGACATAGCTAAGCTAAGCTTGAACGTTAGCCTGCCCCAGACCAGGCTAGATCTGGAGCATAAGTTACCATGGTTACTCAGGGGACATTCCGGTAAGTCATGTTGATGGAACAGAACTCTCTCTTAAATAAGCCAGACTAATGGAGATAAGCCAGCGCAACGCAAACTTGTGACATCACCACCTGTGTGGTGTGCAGCAACAAAAAACAGAAGCTGCCTATCAACATGAAAATATTGTGTCTATTCTACCACTCTGTTTATTTATTATTTTTGCGATGTACTGAAACAAATAAAAAAAAATTAAAATAACTGCTCCAAAACATTTATACTAAGTTATACTTAGTGGACTAGGTTTGTTTTGTTTTCCCAGCGTGTAAATTATATTTATTTCCAATACATACAGCTGTGTGAAAAGTTTTTGCTTTCTTCCTTATTTCTTACTTTTTTGCATCTTTGTCACACTTAAATGTTTTAAGATCATCAAACAAATTTTAATGTGAGTCCAAGATAACACAAGTAAACAGAAAATGCAGTTTTTGAATGAAGATTTATTAGTCTGGAAAAGGTTCCAAAGCCATTTCTAAAGCTACGGGACTCCAAAGAACCACAGTGAGCACCATTATCCACAAATGGTGAAAACATGGAACAGTGGTGAACCTTGCCAGGAGGGGGCCGCCCGACCAAAATTACCCCAAGAGCATAGCGGCGACTCTTCCAAGAGGTCACAAAAGACCCCAGAACAACATCCAAGAACTGCAGGCCTCACTTGCCTCAATGAAGGTCAGTGTTCATGACTCCCCCATCAGAAAGAGACTGGGGGGCAAAATGGCTGCCTGGCAGAGTTCCAAGACCAAAACGCACTGCTGAGCAAAAAGAACATAGAGGCTCGTCTCAGTTTAGCCAGAAAGCATCTTGATGATCCCCAAGACTTTAAGGAAAATACTCTTGTGGACTAACGAGACAAAAGTTGAACTTTCTGGAAGGTGGAGGTCCCATTACATCTGGCGTAAAAGTAACACAGCATTTCAGAGAAGGAACATCATAGCAACAGTAAAATATATGGTGGTTTTAGTGTGATAGTCTGGGGCTGTTTGCTGCTTCAGGACCTAGAAGACTTGCTGTGGTAAGTGGAACCATGAATTCTGCTTCTACCAAAAATCCTGAAGGAGAACGTCCGGCCATCTGTTGGTGACCTCAAGCTGAAGCGCACTTGGGTTCTGCAGCAGAACAATGATCTAGAACACACCAGCAAGTCCACCTCTGAATGGCTTAAGAACAACAACATGAAGACTTTGGAGTGGCCCTAGTCAAAGTCCCCCACCTGAATCCCATTGAGATGCTGTGGCATGACCTTAAAAAGGCGGTTCATGCTGGAAGAGCCTCCAATGTGGCTGAATTACAACAATTCTGCAAAGATGAGTGGAACAAAATTCCTCCACAGCGCTGTAGGAAGACTCACTGCCAGTTTATCTTAAACGCTTGATGCAGTTGCTGCTGCTAATAGACAGTGGGCCGAGGGCGCTAAAGGGCTTTAGTTTTTCAAAATAGTTGATCCCCATCGAGAGAGTATATGATTTTTTAATTGAAAGTTGATGCATTTTTTCTGAACAGATTTCCCGTTTGTTTTCCACTGCAGTTTGATCATGTTTTTGTGAAAACTGAACTTTTGTTCGATAAGCGGATCAGGCAAGCAGCGGAGAAGTGCCCCATTTCAGGCCAATCAGAAATTTCGGCCACAGAGTCACCTGACTTGGAATCTGCCAATGACATCGTGAAAAAATGCCAAAACAGGAAGTCCACACACGCAGCTGACAGGCTTCACAGAGTGGTCTGAGGTGGAGAGGGCCCTTGAAAATTCTGTGGTTTGGAACAATCTATGTCTTAATTAAACAACAACATTTTACTTTGATAGATATTTCAATATTTGAAACCCGCAGCAATCATTATAAAGCAGGCAAAACCAAAGACAACGGTGCCTCTTAACGTTGGGCGTTGCACAGGTGGGAACACCCACACGTTTCCCTAGTGAGTGTTCACTTTTATTTTCCTTTTATTTGTTTGGCTGTCTTGTGCAAGCGTCGCTTTCCTGCCTCTCATTCTTGAATCATGACACGATGAGCTGAGTCGCTGTCCTGTAGTTGGTAGTGTTTCTGATGTGTTTCTGATTCAGTTCATGCTCAAAGTGGAAGCCATTAGAATAGTGACGTGAAACAGCTGAGGTATCTTTCAATTAGACAGTTTATTGTTTGCATATTTTTATTCATTTTTTTATTCATTTGTATAACATTTCTTTTCCACATTTCTCATCTGTTCTAGGTAATACCAGATGCTCGACGCCTCTGTCACACATCCTCTGGACCCGACTCTTTATGACACGATGAGCTGAGTCGCTCTAATCACTCTGATGACTCTGCAGTTGTGGGGTGTATCAGTGATGGACAAGAAGCTGAGTACAGGGAACTTGTCAATCAGTTTGTGAAATGGTGCAGTAACAATCAGCTCATCTTAAATACCAGCAAGACTAAAGAGATGATTGTTGACTTCAGGAGGAGCAAGAATAAGCAGCATAGTCCTGTCTACATCCTGGAAGAGGAGGTGGAGGTGGTGGAGAACTACAAATACCTGGAGTTCAGCTGGACAACAGACTCGACTGGAAATGCAACAGTGACTACATCTACAAAGAAGGTCAGAGCAGACTCTACTTCTTAAGGAAGCTGAGATCATTTAACGTCTGCACCAAGATGTTGCAGATCTTCTACAAGTCTGTTGTGGAAAGTGCAATCAGCTTTGCAGCATCTGCTGGGGAAGCAGCATCAGAATCAGAGACTTGAAGAAACTAAACAAGCTGATCAAGAAAGCTGGTTCTGTGCTGGGGAGAACTCTGGAGCCGCTGGAGATGATCGTTAAGAAAAGAATGCTGCACAAGCTGATGAAGATGATGGAGGATACTTCCCATCCTCTCCACAACACGGTGAAGAATCAACAGAGTGTGTTCAGTGGGAGGCTGCGTCAAGTTCGCTGTAGGACGGAGAGATACAGGAATTCATTCCTGCCAGCAGCCATCACCCTAAAGAACAAGACTGACTGACCCACTGACTTATTATTATTATTATTATTATTATTATTATTATTATCAATGTTATATTGTTAAAAACAAAAAAACAACAAAAAAAAAAGGGAGCTTTTTTACATTGTCAAATTTCCTTCTGGGATAAATAAAGTATTTTTAATTTCATTTCATTTCATTTATAAGGAAACAATAAATGAAGAGTTACTGTCAGAAAGATACCATGTCCACCACTGTAAAATTTACTAGGTTCACTTTGAATGTGGTCTCCATTGTAAATCAATCAATAAAACTCACAATTTTTGACAAAAATACAACCTGTTGTTCTGTCCTTTCTTTCCTCTTGTGTGTTTTGTTCATATTTCTCTTGTCTGTTTATTTCATGCAGCACTCTGTTATAACCAACATTAGCTGGTGCACACAGAAAGCTGTTACCTGATCTTTTAGTCACATTTACCAGTTGCCTCAGCTGCAACTTCCTCTCCAAACTGTCCAGACTGACCCCCTCCAGAGAAGTCCTGATAAAAGTAGCCCAACTTTCAACTGAAAACTGTGATATGTTCTGTTTTATTACATGCACAAAGTACTCTATATTTTTATATTTCATCAATACATGCAAAGTTACTTCCATGGATTAGCATAAATAATGGACATTACATAAAATGCAGAAATGATTGACAGGTGTTACTTCATCACCTGCAGGGTATGAAAGTTTTATTTGGTTATTTAACAGGTCAAGTTACACTCTAGATGCTTGTTAACATATCAATCGAGTGTATTATGAATAATTACATAATACACACATACACCTTTATACAATTTTATTCACAATATACACATTAAATTTTTTTTAAATTATTCTTAATAAGGTGAAGCAAATATTATAAATTGTATCAGCAGTACTTCTGTAGTTAATCATTTTGAAGTCCAGTGTATTGCTAAGGATTCACAGGATTTTAGATAATCCTCTAAAGTGATCGTGATAAAGTGTTAGTCTTGTTGAAAGAAGTAAATGCCTGCTCTTTTTTGTATCTGTTTAACTGAGACACGGTAGTTCACAACACTACTTGAACCATTTATTCTGTTATCTAGTTTCCTATCATCATGTAAGTACTTGCTATCTCATAATGATAATGGGAGAAACCAAAGAAAGAAACATTAAAAAAAGAACTTTTAATTTTGATTTGTAAAAGAAACTTTCTCACTCTGTCCTAGAAAAAGAGTGCACCAGAATGTGACGTGACTATTCTAAGCAGTTGAAATGGTTTGTAAAGGGGATCCGAGGTTTCACGATCTTCATACACAAACATTATAAATGTCCCTGATTAACATAAACCATATATTCTTCTTAGTGCTTCGATTTGACACAAAAAGAAGTTATTATAATAAGAAGAACAATTTCTTTACAAAATTAAATATTTGTGGATTACATTTTGGAGGTCCTAACATGGCCCTCTACCATTGGCTCATCGTCTAAACGTTGCAATCTGATTGGTTCATCAGATAGAGTTGTTCAGCATTTGCCTGAGCAGAGTGGCGATTAAAACACAGGTTTTCAAAAATATATGATAAAATTTGAGGAGACAATTGATTTAGACTTTACATAAATGTATAATCTCACACACAATAAATGGTGTACTCTCTTGATGGGGTTCGATCAACAACAGGGGGCAATCACTTTTTCACACAGGGCCATTTAAGTTTGGATTTTTTTTTTCCCCTTCAAAATAAAAATCTTCATTTAAAAACTGCATTTTCTGTTTACTTGTGTTACTTTTTCTCACATTTAAATTTGTTTGATGATCTGAAACATTTAAGTGTGACTAACATGCACAAAAGTAAATAATTAGGAAGGGGGGCAAAAACTTTTTCACACAGCTGTATGCACATTAATGCAAACGGCAATCAGGTCATTATTATGTGATCAAAAACAGCTGAGAGAGGAAAGCAGGAGAAATATCTGCAGATAAAAGGCCAAAAACAGTAAAGAATAGAAATGATCGCTCAGGTTTGCGGTTGGAGGTGGAGGAAGGAGGAGGAGGCTGCCAAGCACTGGGTGTGTCTCATGTTGAAGTCTGCAGACTGCAGAGTGCGGATTGGTCGGCTGCATACGTCACAGCAGCGCGCCAAGTCCTGTCCCGTTTCAAAAATGTCTGGAGGATCCTCCAAATCCAGCCTCCAAACCCGCACTCCGTTTGGCCTGAGACGAAGGATACATCGCATGGATCCTTCGTGGCCTCGCCTATCCCAGAATTCATTGCACACAAGATTTAAAAAAAAAAAAAATTTTTATTTACATAAGCAGAATGTACAAACTCTCCTGAGGGAAGTAACGGGGAGTTTTATACAATACTGTACGGTTACATCAAGAACAAACGCACTGAAAGGTTTGAACAATAAACCTACAAAAGGGTTTAAATACGAAAATAAGATATTAGTGCACAATATACAATAAATTATAGTTAAAAAGCGATGTAAACACAAAGTTAATCATCATGACTGGGCTCAAAGAAAGGGAAATATTAAAACAGAAGGATAGTAGACTTTCTTTTTTCAACACATCTTTTTTACAATTCTACTTTACATTTTTAAAGTGATGAGAAATATTGTAAAAATTAATAAAACAGGCAAAGTTAGGTATTTTGTTTCATCCCGCAAGAAGATGGAAGGGAAGCTGCAGAGCGAAGAGTGTAATTAGGTTATATTCATGGATTTTTAAGTGTTAAATGAAGTGTTTACTGGTAAGAAACAACAGATAATCTCTGTGGAAAATTTAGAAATATGCAGGCAAGCATAAAAAAGAAAGGAAGAAAGAAAAAAAAAGCTTTTGCCTCAGAAAATCCACTTTGATATTATTCATGGGTTAACAAGGGGTTAGTGGGGTGTCCACGTTCTGGTAATGATAGATAAATGAAAAGGAATAAAATGTATTCCATATTAGTTCTTTCTCTTTTTTTCTAACAACGTAGCTGAGGGGAAAAGCGGAAAGAAAGCCACAACTAGACAGCTGTGGAGTCTGCAGTTACTACGCAGGGAGAGTGGAGCACTATGGGTAATTCTCGTCTGCTTGGATGTCCCCATTTCAGCAGCCTACCGTTTCAGGAGGCTGCTTTGGAGTGTGCGGGCTACGTAGTCTGCACACTTCAACATGAGACACACCTACTGTGTGTGTGTGTGCAGGTGCATGCTGGGATTTATATCTGGCCAAGAACGCATGTCGCTGCATGATCTGTTCAGGAATCACGATCCGTAACGTCAGCTCATCTACACGTGTGCAGAAAGGAGTGCTTCCAGGTCGTCGTTGAATCTGCTGGATTTAGGAAAATAAAAAAAATTCCATCCTTGATAATAATAAAAGAAAAGTATCAGATGGGGGAATGAACATTATCGATTTTGAAGTGATGAATGCTGCACTGAAATTAAAATGGCTACAGATGTTTTGCATTTGTAGTTTTGATCCTTAAAGTTGCTGATTAAATTGTCAAAACCACACACAGGTATGCAGACTTCACCATATTGCCCATAATTCATTGCTGCATGTGACATTGTGAACCATAAAGGCAGAACATGTCCATGTTTGGTGATTGAGCCTGTGGTGGGAAAAAATGCCATTTCAGATGTAAATATTGAAATATTTAATCTTTTATGTGGGTGAAATAGTTACTGGTTTGCCCTGTTACTTCGAAATATCCCTTGAAAATTAAAATTCAAAGCATTTGAATAATGAAAGTTATCAGTTTACTGATAAAAGTAGCTCAGTTTAATTTTCATTTAAAAACTTTATTTACACAGGTAAGTCCAGTCGAGACTCAGCGTCTTTAACAAGGGAGACCTGTTTATCTGACATATGTTTTTATGGACGTGGATATTTATGGGGATTCTATGCTAGCAATAACAGTCACAGAGCAGACAATTAAATCATTATTATACATTTGTTTAGAATGTAACAATTTATTTAACCCTGTACTGGTGAAATTATACAGCCACTGTGGATGTTTTGGGATGAGACTCATATCTGAGCACAGTTCTGTAGATGAACTGAGCCTCTGTCTCTCTGAGGCAGAGGCAGCGCAAAATGGAATGTTGGGAAAACACACACACACACACACACACACACACACACACAAACACACACACACAAACACACACACACAAACACTAGACAGAGAGAGGGAGAGGATATTTTTTTCCCTTCTAAAGGGAAAGGAGTGTCCTCCAAGTTAGTACTCCATTTCCCACTATCCCAATGGGTAAGCAATGAAGTTCCCCTGTCTGGGACTTTCTGCCAACTTATGTTGACTAATGCTGTCTTCATATGGAATGGGAAAGATGATCCTTTCCACTTGTTAAATGGAAATTACCAGTACAGTGGGTTCAAGTGTTTTGTTGTCGTAATGAAATTTAACAATAAAGGCTATCTTCGACTGACTAGCTAGCTAGCTGCTAGCTAGCATCTGCTCTGAGGAAGTAAACCAAACAATAACCATATTTTTACAAACAAAACTAAGTTTAAATGGTGATGTTATTAAAGTTCTGTACGTCACAGAATTATCCCAACCACAAACTAACCACATTACAGCTTTAAACAGAATCTGTTAACTTTCCATTCAGGATATTTTCATTGCTCTCCGCCATGTTGAAAGGTCAAAGTTTACTTAATCTCGGCAACTCAGGCATCATAAAATTTTTCCAGTTTCCCAGTGGAAATTATGACATGAGTGGGTGTTCAAGTGCAATTATGATGTCAGATATTGGTATTTACCATAAATATGATACTGTAGTGATTTACCTTGGGCACCATAATATGTAGTCACCATCTATGATATTGATATTAATATTAACATTTATATTTATATCAATACTAATGTAGCCTCGGAGCACCACCTTACTTGTTTGATGTATTGGAAGGAAGAAAAATCATTAAAGTCTTAATGAATGAAATGAAATGAAATGAAAAATACTTT
>JALJCO010006375.1:0-11862 GCA_023101725.1 Atherinomorus stipes | reverse complement strand
TGTCACGTTAATCACAGCACACTGACTTGTGTTAACGGCTTTTTATTAACAGCGAACAAAACGTGTACAGTACGCATTCCCCAGCCCGGGGTCCTTCCTCTAACCCAGTCAGCACGTCCTGTGACGTCATACAACCGCGACATTGTAGTCCTTACTGAACATCTCATAACATCTCCCCTTTTCTAGTTATCAGAATATTTTTTTCAAAAGGGTTTCTAGTAAACTTGACTGTGTGATTTTACAAAACCAGGAAATAATTGTAACCTGAACTTGCCCAGTCAAAGTTATGAACTGTTAGAACCTCAAATTTTAATTCTTACACAGGTAGATTTAAATGGTAAAACTCTTAGCTCCTACAGTTTACTCAACTGATTAAACCAAATCTCTTGTACCGGCAGTAATGTCAGATCTACTTGCCAAAGTCCACTATTTACGTCTCTCTATACCTCAGGGTAGTCTGACCTCACGTCCTCTGGAGGTCACCTTAATCAGTCTCTGTGGAGGAGGAGAATGCAAGGTGTCCCTGGTACTTTCTCTGCAAGTGGTTGGGCTGGGGATGAATCAGCCTCCATGACAGCTGGTGTTGAAGAGGGGTCACTCACAGTCTGTAGTGGATTTTTCTCCTGCGGATTTGTTTGGTCAGCCAGGAAAGAGTTGGTGTGATCCGGAATAGCCTGAAGATGGCTCCCGGCTGCGCCCGCAGCACGGCACCATCTTCCGTCTGGATTGAGCAAGACCTTGGCTCTTCGGATCTCTTGAGCACATTAGCAGGAGTCCGCCATCCCTTTTGGCCATCCAGTTTCACTCTCACAGTCTGTCCTGGATGCAGCACCGGTAGTTGACGAGCTGAGTGTCTGCGGTTATAAAAGTGTCTATATGCCTGCTTTGCTCTGGGAGTCTTTCAGATGAACCAGATCAGCGGCTGACAGGGTCAGGATGCAACTTCTCTTCTAGCATGGGAACCGTTGTGCGAATCTGTCGTCCCAGCATCAGCTGTGCTGGGCTGGCTCCCGTAGCTGTGATGGGTGTTGCACGATAGCTCATCAGAGCTAGGGATGGATCAGGCTGTTTCAGGATTCTTTTAGCAGTTTGGACCGCTCTCTCCGCAGCTCCATTCGCTTGGGGGTAATGAGGACTGGAGGTTGTGTGTGCAAAACCATAGTCTTTGCAAAAGTCTTTGAACTCTGCTGAAACAAACTGCATGGCATTGTCACTGACCAACTCTACGGGTATCCCCATCTGGCAAACATGGATTTGAGTCTGCTGATGACTTGCAAACTTGATGTAGAAGAAAGGTGTGCCATCTCGATGTAGCGCGAATAATAATCGACCACTACTAGGTAGCTCTTCCCTTTCAGTTCACAAAGGTCCGCTGCCACCCTCTGCCAGGCCCCGTCTGGTAAAGGTGTGGTGATAAGGGGCTCTCATGCCTTTGTGCTGGCTTGTGCTCTTGGCAGAATTTACACTGCATCACGGTCTGTTTTATGTCTCTGCTGATTCCAGGCCACCACACTGACCATCCTGGCTCGTTCACGGCACTTTGTCAGTCCCCTTGGTGGCCATCATGAATCCGCTTCAGGATGTCAGCTCTAAGCAGTGCTGGGGATAACTATCCTGTCCTCGTAGAGGAGCAGTCCCTCTGTTTTCAGAGAGGTGATCTCGTGCACTATAAAAGATGTGGTTGGATGGGAATGTGGCCATCCTGAGGGGCCAGCCATCTTGGATGCATTTGACCACCTCCTGGAGCTCTGGGTCATTCTGCGTGTGCTCTCTTATCTCTCTCAGCCTGTCATGTGAGATGGGTTTCGTTGTCACCACTGCTTTGACATGAGCCTCCACGTCCTGCTCCATGTCTGGGTCTGTTTTGTGGTTTAAGGGGCTTCGGGATAGTGCATCAGCTATGATCAGCTGTTTTCCCGGAACGTGCACAGCCGTGAGACTGAACCTGGTAAGCCGCATCAAGAGTCTCTGGCACCGCAGTGGTGCTTTATCTAGATCATATGTGTTGATCAACGGTACTAGCGGCTTGTGGTCTGTCTGGAGGATGAAACTGTCCATGCCCTGGACGTAGTATGCAGACAACTCACACGCCCATACTGCTGCCAGACACTCTTTTTCTATTTGAGAGTACCGTTTTTCTGCTTCAGTTAGTGTGCGTGAGCAGAAGGCAACAGGTCTCAGCTCTCCGTCATGATCTTGCAGGAGTACTGCTCCCAACCCGTAACTGCTGGCATCAGCACTCACGACAGTCTGGCGGTTGGGGTCATAGAACGCAAGTGTGGGTGCAGACAGGAGCATTTCTTTGGCCTCTCTCAGTGCTTTTTCCTGAGCTTCACCCCATAGCCACTCACTCTCTGACTTAAGTAGTGCATTAACCGGGTGCAGCGTGGTTGAAAGGCCCGGCAGGAATTTTCCCATGTAGTTGATGAGGCCCAAGATCTGGCGCAGCTCTCCAACGTTAGCTGGGCTGGGCATCTCTGTTATAGCCTTGACTTTGTTTGTATCAGGCTTTACCCCATCTCGGCTGATGATATGGCCAAAGTAGCACAGCTCTGTCTTGCCAAACTGGCATTTGGCTTTGTTTAATTTCAGGCCGGACTGTTTGATAGTGTGCAGAACTGCCCCCAAGCGTCGGTCATGTTCCTCTACGCTTGACCCAAACACCAGCACATCATCCATCACAACAGCAACGCCCTCGTGATCTTTGAGTAGGTCTGTCATCAGTCGCTGAAAAATTTCCGGGGCCGAGGAGATCCCAAATGGAAGCCGGCGGAAGCAGAATCGGCCCATTGGCGTGATGAATGTGGTGAGCTTCCTGCTGCAGGGGTCAAGGGGAATCTGCCAGAAGCCACTCGATGCATCTAGTGTCGAGAAGACTGTCGCTCCGGCTGGCTTAGATGTGATGTCTTCCAGTGTTGGTATGATGTATCTCTGACGCTTGACTCCTTTGTTCAAGCGCTTTAGGTCCACACACACGCGTACCTGGTCTTTGTTCTTTTTAGCAGCAGGCACCATTGGTGCACACCAGTCAGTTGGCTCAATAACTTCCTCAATGATGTCCAGCGCCAGCATCCTCTTTAGTTCAGCTTCCACTTTGGAGAGGAGGGGGAGAAACGGGATTCTGCGTGGTGTCGCAGTGGCATACGGCTCGGCATCGGCTCTGAGCTCTATTTTCACAGGATCACAGTTCATCAGGGTCCTATGTCACCAAACACACCACTGAATCTCGGTTGCACTGATCGCTCCAACCCTTGCGACAAGGCCCATTTTCTTGGCAACACACCTCCCTAACAGGTTTTGAGAAAAGGGTCCGTGAATGATGGTCACCCAGAATGAATATCTTCTCCTTTTGTAGTGTGTGACTGCGAGGAACTCTCCGATGCAGTTTACCTCACCACCAGGACTGAATGCCTTAGGTCTTGTCTTAACGAGGTGAGGCCTCTGAGGGAGCCTGCTGAACGTGCTGTGGGACATAACAGTAATATCGGCCCCGGTATCAATCTTAAACTCAACGGGGCTGCCGTTTATTGGCAAGGTCACACGCCACTCCTCATCTGAGCCAGGCTGATCTATGGCTGTAATGTCCGAGTCCAACACAGCCCCGAGGAAAAATGTATCTGCACTGTCTTCATGCCCAGATGCTGCTAATTCATTCAGCATTTTAGATTTACATGCAATCCCAAAGTGGCCCATCTTATTGCACTTGTGGCATCTCTTGTTACGAGCAGGGCAGGCATCATTTTTCCCATGCCTCCGATTACATCTGGAACATGCATTTTGGCGTGACTCACTGTGTTGAGGTCTGGTCTGGTGCATGTCGCTGCTCCTCCCAGCATGTTTATTTTTCTGCGCAGTGCGTTTTACAGCGTCCACTGAATGGACGTCCCTCATGCTGACGTTTTGTTGCTTTATTTGTTCACTCTGTCTTGCGATCTGGATGGCCTTCTCAAGGGTGAGGTCGGGTTCAAGTTGCAGTTTTTGAGACACGTCGCTGTCCAGTATTCCAATGACAATCCTGTCTCTTATGTGTTCATCCTTTGCTATGCCAAACTCACAGTGTTGGGCTAGCTCATACAAGCTCCTCACGAAAGCCTCGACCGTCTCCCCCGGCCGCTGGGCCCTCTTATGGAAGCACGCTCGGTCATGAATCACGTTACGTTTGGGCACGAAGTGCTCGTCAAACTTTGCGACGACGGCCTCAAAATCAAACATGCTTTGGTCCTCACCATCGTAGCCGAAGGACTCGTATATTGGCTCAGAGTCTTTACCCATTGCGTACAGGAGGGAGTTGACTTGTACCACGCCGGGCTCCCGGTCGAGCTTTGAAGCTACTCTGAACCGCTCGAATCGGCGCCGCCACACTGGCCACTCGGCTGGCTGGGAAAAATCGAACTGCTCCGGTGGTCCGAATTTAGCCATCTCCGTGAAGCGTTCAGTCGGTCACTTCTGACACCATGTCACGTTAATCACAGCACACTGACTTGTGTTAACGGCTTTTTATTAACAGCGAACAAAACGTGTACAGTACGCATTCCCCCAGCCCGGGGGTCCTTCCTCTCACCCAGTCGCACGTCCTGTGACGTCATACAACCGCGACATTGTAGTCCTTACTGAACATCTCATAACAGTCTGCTTTGTTATTGTTATGATTAAACTTGACCAATATAAAGTTCTGCGAAGAGCATGAAACAAACTTTTTAGGGCATGATTGGTGATAAAATCAATACACTACATCATGAAAAGATCAACATGAAACCACAGAGGTTGTTTTGCTTAGATTTGCTTTGTGAAACTAAGCTGCAAACTGCTGAGTAGAATGGTTACTTCAGAGATAAGATGGCCTACATAAACATCCTTGTCTGTAGAATAACGGCTCCACCGGACCACCAAAAAGACTTTAAACAACAAAGTAAAATCTATTTCAGCTTAAAAAAATGTTTTAAATATTTTAATGTCCACTGCATTTACTTGAGAGCTTTTAAAACCTGCAAACACAGATTTTACACTGTAAAATTTAGCATTGACTTTAATAGAATATTGTGAATATAACTTAATTTTAATTAACGCTCATCTTAAATCAGCCAGATGTGTTGTATGTTATGTATTATATTTTGTATAATTAGATGTTTTGAATTTCCCTTCTGCGATGAATACAGTGTTTTTTAAAATCGCATTTAATTTAATTCATTTAATGTACTTTTGAGTGCAGAGGTTGAATAAATCGATGTATCATAGTTAAATAGGCTGAGTATGTGATGCACAATGGTGGTGACTTATTTTTTAAAGACAGCAAATTAAAGATAATTGATTGTATGAAACTTTGCACTTTTAGTTTGGAAGCGTAATCATTTAGAGTACTTTAAAGTACTGGGTACTTGTTTTCAGTCATGATTTTTCAGTGAAAGGTAGAAAATTGAAATAAACCATCTCTTTCTTTTAGTTTCAGACTGTTTTGAGGATAAAATCTTTTTTAAAAAGCATCTTGTGACTGCTGAAGATTTTTGCATAGAGACATGTTATAGAAAATGTTGATTGATGATTAAAATGACTGATTTTTAATTCATTTTGGCAGCATCGTGTGACTGCTCTGACTGCAGGGTAACTTTCATGTCCTTGATCTTCTAATTACATTATCAACTGATTGCATAAGGCAGTGTATCATGGACATCTATGCGGACAGCTGCAGCATATTTACTGTGACTGACGTCTGTGGTCTGACACTAGTTTAGCTAGGACCGCACCCACAGCAGGTTCCTGCTGCAAAGCAAGTTTATTCTTTTCATACAAGCAGTTTAACATGCTTTGATAGAAACATGTCAAGACGGATAAAAAAAGGACAAAAATAACAAGACATAGTTAAAGGGTTTGCATAAATCATATCAAATAACCAAGTCAAAATTAAACAGAAGTCTAAATAAATTAAAAGATACAGAGCACATTTCCTTGTATTTTAACTTAGGATTTTTAAAGTTTCCATTTTGGTAAAAGTTTCCTCTCTGCTGGCAGTTTGATCCACTTTAGCATAACGGATAAACGCTGCTTCATGTTTAGTGTAGACTCCATCTAATCTACTCCTCACCTTCAGTTTGCGCAGAATTGATCACTTCTTCTCATCTTTATACTTACAACAAACAACAAATTGAGATTTATTGAGTTCATTTAAAATGCTGAAGACACGATCGTAACTTCACTAAATTTGCAATATAACACAACAAAACAAAAAAAGTAGCTCTGTGCAGTTAGAAGTCAGTCAGACTTATATTCACGCAAATATCTGATGTTTAAAGATTTGTACTTCCATAGTCATTTCATGAATATTTCTGTGTTCTTCATTATTATTGAGTGCATTCTGCATCATTTCTGTTTAAAAAACCTTCTGTTATTCAGAACTCTGCTGCCCGGTTCTCACAAAGATCAAAAAAGTGGACACATCAGTCAGTTCTCCAGGTCTTTCACTGGCTGCCAGTCCATCAGAGAATAGACTTTAAAGTTCTGCTGCTGGTCTATAAAGCTCTGAATGGTTTAGGCCCAAAATACATCAGTGACCTCTTGACCCACTATGAACCTACTAGACCCCTCAGGTCATCTGGATCCGGCCTTTTATCAGTTCCCAGAGTCAGAACCAGACATGGAGAAGCTGCGTTCAGCTTCTGTACTCCACATGTCTGGAACAAACTCCCCCAGAAAGTCTCAGATCAGCTGAAACACTTAGTTTATATAAATCCAGGCTGAAGACCCACCTGTTCTCAGCTGCATTTACATGGATTTTATTCAAAAAGTTAAAATCCGCATGTCTCTGTATTCTCTCTTTTTAATCTTAAATGCTTTTAATTTTGAATCATGCTTCTAGTTGTTTTTTTCTCTCCCTTTTGCTTATAATGTTTTATGTAAAGCACTTTGAATTGTTCTGTACATGAAATGTGCTATACAAATAAACTTGCCTTGCCTTGCCTTGGTATCTTTGTATCCAGCTGTATTTTGTATACTAGAAGAGGCCTTGTGGTCCAACGGCTTGGCTTTTCCGGGTCCTTCTCATGAGTTTCCGTCTGGTAAGCTGCCTCTCCATCAGTGTATGAAGGAAGCTCCGCCCTCCGCTCTTATTTTGTTACAGACAGGAAATAGAGCCGACAAACAAGTTTGTTCCGCCATGCTAACAAACAGTTAGCTAATTAGCTTCTCAACTCCGAAGCTACAGTCGTGCCGTCTTTACTTCTAGTGTGTAGTGGAGGGTTACCTGCCTTCCAATGGACAGATAGAAACCCCACGTGGGATACGCTATTTGCAATGTGACGTAGAAGTGCGAGGCTGTTTCCGATTCGCTCTTTTCTTTGTATTGTTTCTCTGATGAGAAAGCACAGCCGAGCTGGGGGAACGCAACGCTAGCAGGTCAGTATGTGTAAGTAAACAAGGGGAAACCCTCCATATTATTTCAGAAGGAGCAAGTTAAACGGGTTTTCAATTGAAGGAGGCCTTTAGAGGCCCAGCTCGCTAGCAGTTAGCGATTAGCCTCTCCATGACGCAACGGCACAGGTGGCAGCAGTCGCAGTCGGCTCATTGCTTTACATGTATAATCCAAAGTGAACAGCTCGGTTCAGCTCCAGCATGCAAGATCCACACCAAGCAGGCTCAGAACTAGAGATGTCCCGATCAGGTTCTTTTGCCCCCGATTCCGAGTCATTAGGTTTTGAGGATCGCCCGATACAGAATCCCGTTCCGATACTTCTATAATAAAATAAAAACTGAACAGAAAAAGACAGATAGTGTTTCCCTACAGCATGCTGTAGCTGTGGTGATACCACTGGTCGCAGAGGGGGGGTCATCAACACACCAGCCTGATCTGATTCTAAATCCTCTTTAATTTAAATCATAGCTTGAAGGTTGAATTGGGGAGTCAGGAAGTGTCACATTATTTTACTTTATTATGACACGTGGTCTCCTCTAATTAATTACATTTTTTCAATCACCTTTTTAAAACAATATTTATCAAACATTTGTACACAAACTAACGCCAAATTAAAGAGGAATTGATCATTTATGAATGTCTGTGGAATCACAAAGGAAACTGGTTATTTCTCCTTTTCTCTGAATCATGGGAACATTCAGTTCTTTATCTGTTGGACAACAAAATAAAACCAACACTGATTTTAAGCCCTGTCAAACAGGTGCACGTGCTATTAGCAGTAGCGTTAAATCAGCACATCGTCGGGTTGCGTAGCTAAATATGAACCGTGTTACATATAATGATGAATTTATTATCGTATGCTTCGACAAATGGATCAAACTTTCTGAACTCGGCTCAGTTCAGCGGTACAGCCGCCTTCACTTTACGGTCTGGATGAACAGCTGCTGCTGCGTTACATTTAACCCCGTACTGCCCGGTGATGCTGCATCATACAGCACTGAGCTGCTTGCAGGACTCCGGCGGTTCATATGAGGCAGAATCAAACCAACTGCTGCTCATAAAACTGTAACTGACAGGAAAATCACGCAGGGGAAAAACAGATGCTGCCGTCGGGGCGCATCCCCGGCAAAGAGAGGAGCAACGTCGGCCATGGCCGCCCGCTGCTACCGTGTCAGTGTAAAGGAAACATTTATCGGATACCTGATCGGGATGTAATAGCTGATTCCGATCGAGTCTGAAGCCATGTGATCGATTTCCAGTCACGGGATCGGATCGGGACATCCCTACTCAGAACTGTAAGGAGACTCAGACCAGCACCAAGTTGACCCACAACTGTTAAAGAGCTGCTTAGACCTGCACCATATCGATGCATTGTCAGGAGTTAGAGTGGGGATGCAGTCACGGCTAACAGTTAGCTTGCGGCTAACCATTAGCACACGGCTAGCACGCAGCAAAAAATGACCCTTTAAAAACAAGACGATAACAACTTACATGGTTCCAGTCGAGATTTAAATAGTTCCCATTTATGAAGATGAGGATGGAGGGAGAGGATGCATCTTTGGAAGCAGTAGGAGGAGATCTGTGGTGACCGGAGACGTCCTGTGAAGACCCGAGAAGACGCTGTCTCTGTCCACAGCTGGACATAACAGCTTTACGTAATAAACAATGGTGGAGGGGGAATAATCCAGCAGACGTGGCTGCAGCTCCGTGTGTTAAAAGTCTCATCATGTCCAGTAAACGGTGTCTGCAGATGGGAGAACTTCACCAGCAGAGACGTGCAGGAGGGCTACCGCTGCTAAACCCAGTAAGCAGCGGTAGCAATGCTCCCGATGTATTTATGATCTGTAGGAAACATAAATAAACCAACACCATCCTTGTGAGGGCTTTTAAACATTAACTGGCAATACAACAGAGGCCAGAGCCGCTATGGTTGGAAAAACTGGAAAAGTAGTTTAAAAACTGCAATAAACCCACAAGAATTCATATTGACAGCCGTGTAGAGCTTCTTCCCATGCCAACATCATCCTGTTTTTTGGCGAGCGGCGCCAGAGTCTGGTCACATGTGCTGAAATGCAATAATGTTTCTTAATGACTCATTTATGCTGGCATGCCTGTTTATGTTACACAGATCTATCATGAAGAATGTTTTGGTTTATAAAACATGGCAAAAAATGTCAAACTCATGTCATCAGCACTTTAAAGGAGCCATATCATGAAAAATGGACTTTTAAGAGTTTTAAGCATGTTACTGTGTATTTCCTCATAAAAAAATCATTTAAGCCGTTTTTCCTTCTTTGTGTGCATATTTGAGTATATGTCTATGAGTGTTAAGGTCAAGCTCTAGCAAACTTAACACGACTGACCGACCACCGCTGTACATAACCAGGTGGCACCAATCATGAAGCGACAAATGCATCGCAGCAGAGACACCCAGTTTGTTCAAGAGAAACTTGAGGAGAATCCTGACCGATCCACACTCTCTGAGGAAGAAACCAACAACCTGTGGGAAGATTTCCTCAGAGACAAGCAGCCGTCAGCTAACACACGTTTGCTCCAGAGTTCAGAAAAGCTTTTTTTTCTTTTTTTTTTTTATAAGCTCTACGCGACGGCAAGTTGGAAAAAATGTGGTTGTGTTCGGCGTGGAAGTTTATTTGCTGTACTGGACAATGAATAGACTTGCCAGAAGTGGTTAGATTTTATCTTCAGGAGCAGATAAAACCCTTAACTTTGTGTGTGAACTTCATTCCTGACAACATCATGAATCTCGGGCAGTAAAGTGTTTTTTCTCTGGGATTACTTCTGAAACCTGACGCAGTTCCCCCTTATAAAAACGCCTCATGAACAGACAACACCAGTGAGTGAAAACATCTCCCAGCTCAATGCTAACTGTTAGCCTACAATTTGTTTGCTAATTTACTTGTCAGGGTCTACTGCGTGTTTTTCAAACTCCATATCAGACTCTGGGTCGAGCGCATTCAGCTCCATAACAGGCTGCTCCATTTTATTGCGCTGATCGGAGTCTGATCATCCATCAATGTTTACAAATAGCGTCCACGTGAGTGACGAAGCTGGTGCTCTAACTAAATCTGTTACCCTTAAGAATCTGTGTCTGTTCTGGGGCGATGTCATGAAATGGGCGTAAAACGTCGCGATTGGTCAAGAGCTTCGGTGGTTTAGTGCAGTCAGCCGTTTTACTTCCGTGTTGGAACTTAGACACATAAAAAACTAAGATTTAACACCAAATTAGTTTCTATAGTGGCGAGGGGAACATATTTAGCTTATATATGCCTATAGGTGACTTTTGGGACGTTTGAAAAGCATGATACAGCTCCTTTAATTTTACCTATGTGAAAAGAAATCACAGTAAAATACTGTGTAAAAATTAAAGTTGGATACTGTAAATTCATCTACAGAAACTTGGTGTATTTCCTACAGTTACATTGTTACTCTTTAACATTTTTTACCGTATTTTTTACAGCCAGTAAGCATTGCACATGCCAAACGTGTCATGATTGCATTCAATCTATCCATCAATACAACTGATCAGATCACCTTTTTCCAACATGTCAGCTGGAATCTCTCATCAGAAATAGAAGCAGAGAAGCTGCCAAGCTCAGGTCAAATATGCAGGGCATCTGTATCCAGTAAACACAAGCTAACAAATGTTCATACCAAAACGGGCCTGCGTCGGCTTTGTGAGTGGTTTCTAAAACAAATCTTTTGAATTATACCCCCCAGGTCGAGATTCGTCACTTTTTGAGGCCCAGAAGATGTTTCTGAGCCAGACTTTTTATCCCATAATATTATAGCTGGTCTGGATTTAAACTGAAGCTTGGCCCAAAGCTCACACCCTGGTGGTCAAAGTACAGTACAGATAACGGTCGGAGGAGCTGTAATATATATAGAGAAATTGTCCTAAAATAATAGTAACCCCATGGCTTGTTTTTGGAAGAATGTCTCAACAAAATCTCACTTTCTCATTGGAAGAATCATAGGACTCGTGGCGGCTACCGGTTTATCACTTTTTACTTGCACAAGTTTTTCAAACACAGACAGCAAACAACCTCGCCCCATGCCAGAGATGAACTAACTAGAAATTGGAGCTGAACGATTTCGGAAAAAAGTCTGATTGCGATTTTTTTCACCAATATTGAAATTGCGATTTAAAATGCAATTTTTTTTCCCCCATGCTTTCCATGCAGATTTCCCCGTGAAATACGGGGAAGCAATCAATTCAGTTTAAAAAAAAAAAAAAAACATGATTAAACCAATGAATCCTTCCGGACCAGTCTCCTAAACAAAGGATTTAGATTCTTTTTAAATAGTTTTTCCACCCCCAACTTGTTCCGCAACTCTGTTTAAGGGCTCTTCTACACACTTCAGCTATATATATATTTATGAATATATATATATATATATATATATATATATATATATATATATATATATATATATATATA